>JAHWXV010373249.1:0-10182 GCA_024586415.1 Phrixothrix hirtus | reverse complement strand
CCAGTATACATATTAAGAAGATTCGTAGGGTAGAAAATAACAGACTCTTAAACCTTATTAAGGTTTCTTGCACTATTTCATTAAGTAAAAACAGCCTGTATAAGAATTTTTTTAATGCCCGATAGATTTCCCAGATTAAAACAGATAAGTTGAAACACAATAAACTGCAAGTATAGCAGCTAGGCAGACACTGATAGCTCAGCTAATACAGCTTTCTTACTGTCACGCTAGCGTCGTAAATTACCATTGCATTGGTGATTACACTTTCAGTGAAGTCGACTTAAAGTGTTAGTTTTATGGTATAAGTCAAGTTCATCTAAATTTAAATGTCAGTATTACATGTCACGTAATCGAAAATTATGGCACGCTTGCTGTGTAAGCCGAGTTCAAAATAATTTAAGACGCATCTTAAGTTCTTTATGTATACAAACTGCAAACTTGTACTGCTAAATTTAGCCCATATATCTCTTCTGTCAGAATAATGTGGTAAATGTATTAGTACAGAATGTGCCAAAAATTGTATTTAGACATTTTCAACAGAACGCATAACTTTCGTGCAGTGTAATCTAATTTTGAAATGGATGTTCCAAATTGTGATTTAAAATAAAATTCGAGTTCACAGCCTTTTGTGTTGTATACATTATCTGGAGCCTTCATTAATTGGCGATATATGTAAATATATGTAAATGAAAACGACACCGATTAAATATCATCACGCTTCGCTTTTGTGCTAAAACGACCGATGTATAGCTAGGGGCTGTTTTCGAAAACAAAAGTGTAAAATTTAGGACGTATGCTTTATATTATTACTCTAACCAAATAAATTTTAGAAATTTGAACGTTTAAAGTCCTAAAAACGTGCGTGTGTTCTGTAAAACGAATATTGATATATCTGTTTGTTATACCCTGTATAAAAATAGGCTATTTACCCGCAAAACGTTCAGTATAATGTACCGGATACTGTTAATAACGTCAGTTTATTAAAATTTCATAAACCTAATTTGTTCGCATAATACTAACTGTGCTTCTATTGTTTCGCTACCTTGATGGGCAATTCCTTTCAGATCCATTAACCACTGCCTTATCCAGTAACTATCTCTACATGTTGCATTTTCTGACGTGTATTGCAATTTCATTGTCGTTATCCTTACATGGATACGTACCCTGCGGTTGTTTCTCCTTCGTCTTGACTTACTTATTGTTAGAGTTGATTTAAAGCGTTTGGGGCGCATTTCAGTTATCTAACACTTTGCTAATGTATAATAAACTTTACTCTTAGCGCGCGTTAAATTTTAGTTAAACTTTGATTCCAAGTATTGAGGCTTAAAATTCGATAGTTTGTTGTAAAACGGCCTGAAGAAAACGTCTTTGCCTCTATAAGTTTTTCTCAATAAATAAGACTTTATTTAGTAATTTAGGTTTATACAATTTACGAGGGGCAATTGAAATTTTTTTTTCCTAAATCTTCGCCGATCACAAAATTTTTTATGCGCACCTCGTAATTTTAAAATTATTATCCGCAACACTAAACCAGTATGCATTTTAATTACTTATAAATGTAAATTTTAACGATTATAGGAAAATTAGTAAATTCTTGTAAAAGTATTAAACTACTCATTAAATAATTCCAAAAAGTTGTTGATAGATAAAATGGGCGATTTGTTAATAGGCTTCCGTTGCATCATTTAAATTGTGAAGAACTTGAAATCAAATAACTTTAATTTATTAAAATGCCCGAGGGCTACAGGTCGGTTAATCATTTTAGTCGCACGGTTTGACATGCATGATAAGCATTAATTGAATATTTCTAAGCTATTCAGAATACATTCAAGACACTTCAAATTCGAATTCACGTCATTCGTCACGCATTTATACGTCCACATAATGGTTTTGAATTGCAAAACAAGGACATGTACAATACATTCATCGATTACCTTCATCGCTTGAAATAAATAATAATCAAAATTAAAAGTTATTCAGAAAATGCAAATAGTTGACTACGTTAGCCGTTGCTTTAGCACTTAAAACCAGAAATTCTGGTGTAAGACAACATATGCCTTTGTCTTACGTGTTATAGATGTGAAAATAAGGTCCACAAATGATTAAAATATAAACGATATAAAATGATAGTTGTGACGATCACCTATCCAAATTACCGGACACGCAAAACGCTGCTTGAATCGGTTCAACAGATTTTCTCACACAGACCATTTAGTTTACGTAAAACAGCATCCTAGGCGTAAGACACGTAGCTAGTTTAAAAACAAAATCATTATAGGCGTTTTCGAGAAAATCTCGAAAAACCAAAAAATCCCAGAGTAACGTGGCATTTCTAGTTATCCAATTTTAATCAAACTGTTGCGGTTACGTGTCCAAATGGCTACAAACTTAAATATAAAATTTTGTTTATCAACGCCTTTTCGTTTTTGGGAAATCCTGTGCACACGCACGTCTGCGCGTACGATCGCACGCACACCCGCGCGTAAGCGCACATGGAGGTAAGACAAAGCAAATACATCGAAAATTCAACACAAAGACAGTTTTCGCCTCCGTTACGTGGAGCCTCAGCCGCTTATATAACAAAATTAATCACTTTGAAGCATTCCGTCGTGCACTAACTATCATGTCGAATCTAGTGCCCCCTCTAGTCCAACACCAAAGTCGGTACCCGCCGGGCTAAGCACGGTGAGGGTTTTGAGCCGGCCCCGAGGTACTCATTTCAACGTAGGTCGTATCCCAGAGGTGTCCTCCTCCGAAGAGTCAGTCTTCGGGTCCCCTACAGCCCTGCATGAGTCGGCAGAAGGCTCCGGAACAGAAGGGACGTCTACATTCCCTCTTAGGCATCAGCTTTGCAGCCTTATCCTCCGGCCCGAGCAGAAATTTAGCGTTCTGCCATCGGCCTCTCATAAACACCTAGTTTCCTCCACGGCTCCTACCGAGCTTTAAATCGCAAGCGAACCACTTTATGAGGGCCAGGCAGAGGTCTGTCTACAGAGCTTTCACCAGTTCAGCGTAGCCCTTTGTAACTACCGGGCTACGTCGCCCGGCCTCCGTCGACGCCAGCGTGGCACTTCGTCACATTGCTTAAGCGTGGACGGATCGACCTTCTTGACATTCCTATGGACGTTTAGAGTTTAGAGGCGTGGAGTCAACAACAGTCGATGCCCATTAGAATACCCAGTTTTATCGAGCTTGTCGGAGGGTCTCCTATCATTTTTCGACGGACCTCCGGTGCTCCTGATAGCATCGTATGGGACGACGTTTTACTTTGAGTCCACGGTGTCGCAACTCACCGAATCGCCGCGTACCGAAGTAGGCACACGGGCCTTGCGGCATCACATAAAGACAGCTCCTATTCTTGTTTTTGAAATATCGATCTTGCTCTTTTCAAGGAAATTTTCTTCTGATGTTTCGAACACTGCCATCGTTATGTATACAAAATATATCGAGTGTATCGAATTTTCCGGGGTCAACTGATTTATTTGCCGCTACGCCCAAAAGTTGCGGAGTCAAACTTGAATGAGGTCTGTAAACATTTCAGAGAAAAAAATTCATAAATACGCCCCTTTCGCGTAGAAGGAACTAAAACTCTAGGTCCCGTGTCAATGTGATGTTTGGTATGTTAAACTTCTCCAGATTCGACAAAATTCTAATAGGCACGGAAAAATTACCAAGAAACCCAAAGGCGCACCTCGAAGACTCAGCCACAAAAAAACAATAATTAAGAAATCTAGAGAGAAAATGTGAAAGATGTTATTCGTAGTACGATAAAAGGGGTGGCAACTTATGTTAAAGATAGGCTAACAATTAAACAAACTGCAGAAAAATGTTAGTGTTCGAGCCAGAAGGAATAAATTAATAAGTAAAAGCCGATTTTAGCGGTGTTTTGATTAGCACGTTTGTCTCTACGTCCAAAGGTCGCGAGTTTAAATTTGGTCTAGAGCGATAAATTTTCCAGCAGAAAAATTTAAAGCACTGTGTAGCCATGAGAGCGAAAGAAATTTCCATAACCCGCAGATTCGGCCACAAAAACAGTTAACATAAAGTTAAAAAGAGATCTGGGAAAGATATTTATCCACCACTCTCAACTAGCAAACATAAACAATTGAGTGCGCTGACTATTGATGAATTGAACTTAAGTGGATACAAGTGCAATTATCCACCCCAACGAACCACTACTGTTTTTTGCAACTGCACTAATATCCAAAAACCTTTATATCACAATTATTAACACACCAATTTTCCTATACCGAGAAGCAATCGATTCATCTTGGTAGAAAATATCACAATTTTTTGTCACAGTGAAGAGGCTCGTTAACCGTATGATAGGAAGTTCGCTAAATTGCAATCTTCGTTTATAGTCGCAGACAATCAACTACAAAGAAAAATTTTATTACGTGATCAAGCATTGCTTAAGCCAGGAATCGGCATCACAAAATTTAAGTCCCGCTAGGACGTACAAATTTATGAATTATAAGTTCGATGATGTATTGGCAATGTTAAAATAGCTCACATGTGGCCTATCTGACTTGTCCTAAGACGGAGAGGTCAAGGCAGTGCTTGTTGAATGTTGGGAATTTGTTGGGAGTGGTTGTACCCCCAATTGTTTTTGTGTCGTTGGGAATCTCGTTGTCTTTCTCTCTAATTTCAGTTTACATTGTTTTATTCTGGTTTGGATGGTTTTCAACTATTTTGGGTAGGTTTTTTCCAGGAATTTTTCAATTCGTTGTTCTAGTTTATTGTTGTGGAAGCCTGTGGTTCTGACCTGCACGCATTTGCGTATGTTTTGCCTGATTTGGTGGAACTCGCTTGTCTATTAGGTAGAACTATTTGCTTAGAATTCTTTTGTCGAGATCTCTTTCTGTTTTCTGGATATTTGGAACGTTCGGGCGAGTTGGCTGGATGGTTTTCTTGGCAGTTGGCGCATTACGCTGAGGTGATTTTGAATTTCTCACATTTGTGGGTGAGATGCTCTTCGGAGCAATTTGAGGGTATACATCTGTATTGGACGTGCCCGTACATTTAGCACCTGTAACATTTGTTGAATAACTTTTCTGTATCCACTCTCAGGTTGAGTATCGCCCTAACATCGAAGATCCTTTTGCCTTCAAGTGTTTTGGGTGTATTCACCATTTGAATGAAAATGTGCGAAGTTTGTTTCTTAATCGCGTAATTTTTTTAAAAATAAATCATTGGTTGCGTAGGCCCTACTCGATTTCCTCAATTTCAAGGTTGACTGACAGACCCCTTACTACAACTTTATACTCCTTCCTTCTGATAGCTTATAGAAGTGACTGGGTTCGTTCATTTTTGGAATATTCTTTTGAATTTGATAAAACCTCTGGAGGCATTAGTCACTAGTGAGCCTTCAATATGTCTACTGAATTTTCTTCAGCCATATTTTGCATTTTCGAGTAGTTTCCTTTATTCCTAATTACTATTGGAGAAGATAGTCTGGACTTTTTGAGACTGTCCTTTTGACTTCATTTGGTTATGATTTCTGTGTGTTGTTGACTTGGTTAGGGCCGTATTCCATGGCTTCTTCGTTTTTTGGGTCAGATTTTGTTGGCTTGGCTTTCGTTGTTGTTCTGTTCACGTTTATAACCTTACCTGGATTGTTGTTTTTTAAGTGAGTCGTATTCTGTGAAAAGACTTAAGGGCACGGTTCCCTTCTTTCATGAAGTTTTGATTTATTTCTTTGGACTTATTTTGCGATTGCATTCATTTTTTCATCTATTGCTTGAATTGATTCCTGATATGAAGGGCCTACGAGGGATTGGGGTTTCCTTGCGTGTCTTTAAGTTTTCCGTCGTTGGTTCTGTTCTTTCAAACTTTCTTGGTTTTGAGACGCTGAAGGACGACTAATGTCTGTTCCAACGTCTAGTCATCGTGAATATGCTCCCTTGGTAGGAATGGCCGAGGGAAGGTCGATTACTGTTTAAGGAGAGTCCCCTTAAATGGTCGAAGACTTGTTAATAGAGCTATCCCAAGAGCTTCAATCTGCTTACTCTCTCTAGTTTGCTTACCGCATTTTTAATCACAAATTCTGTCACTACTCATGGAGGAGATATTGGCTATTAGATGTGGTGGTAAGAAATTCAGCGGTCACCTCTTGTACGTAAACATTTTAAATCCCAAACTCTAAGAGAAATGATTATTTGCATTCATATGAAATAGATGTCGGTATCCATGAGAACTGCTACGCACACTAATCTCGAGAAAAAATCGGAACGCAACTAGTCGATAATCTTGTGGATCTTGAATTGTATTATCACACGAAGATTTCTTTTATTAAAATAATAAATTGGCAGGCAAAATAAATTTTTAATATCATAAATGTCTTCTTGGGAAAAATAGAAGAAGTTAAAAGAAACAAATACGCGTTACAAATAATAATTTGGTAGACAAAGCCAAAAGCTCAAGCTGACCTTGTTGGATGCACCTCTAGCCGTTTTCTATAAGTCGGTTCTAAATTGATGGTAAAGGTATCTGTCCCAAAAACAAAGCTATGAGAAAGGGTCTCGTACAGAATTTTAATCTACACTTAAACATGGGCATTTGGCCAATTCTGCCTTTCTCGCCAATAATAGCGTACTAACTTCGCATTATAAATCCCAACCAGTTACTCACATTTTAAGATATCAAGACGAAAATTCAGCGAAACATCAATATTTGAGTTAAAAGGAATACACTCATACGATGATCTTCTTGTGGAGCATCTGTCTTATCTGATATTTCCTACAAAGCTATTACGAGATCATTCTTTGGAAAAAGTGTTGAAAATGAATCGAAGAAGGGTGATCAAATTCATTTCCTTCGTGCTGCTCTACAGTTTTTTTGGATTCAAGCTAAAATTATATGCATTTTCTGCGGCCAAAAACCACACGCGTAAAGTTTACTGTTCTCGGAAGGGACGTTAAGGTAAAACGTTAAAACGTAACTGTCTAGAACTGTTGACGGGTCATAAAGCCATGTTAAATAAAGGCATTTAAATTGAAGAAAGAAGACCCAATACTTTATCTTCCTACAATGAAAAATTTGGGATTTGGAATTAGTTATCAGAATATAGAAAAAAATTGAATTTTTAGTATTTTTTTATTTAAATTTACTCCTGTGATTAAAGGAAATCAGTTACTAATACCTGCATCTAAATACTACATTTTTCCACAAAATAGTAACGGATATCTGTAATAAATATTTAGACTCAAGGGCGGAGAAAGGTTTGATAAAATCGTCAAACAACAAGGAAGGGATTTCAATGATTTTTCGATTCCCTGTACGGGGGTGGATTGCTATCGGGGTAACTGAGGTCTCTCTTGAGCCAAAAATGGGAAGTACAGGTGGAGGCAAGGTTAGAAGGATGATGTTAGGGAGGAGAAGAAATGCTGAGCCAGCATTTACCTCAGGGAAGTTATTTACGAAGCAAGCTGACTGGAATACGAACCTAGGACCTCTCGAATGCTAGTTACACGTTAATCAATACATCAATCTAGCTCGATCGCGATCACTAATAGAAATTTATCGGGGATTGCTACTACATGTATAAATACTAATGTTCAACAAACAAAAAATTAAAGGGCGCTGCTGTGAGGTTTGTTTATAATCGTGCAACTAATGACGTGTATTCGAATTTTGCGGTACATTACCGAAAGTTGCAAGTATTCAGTAATGTTAAATTAACAACAAGAAATGCTTACTAATGCAGGGTGCGATATGTGATCGGCTCTGTTGATATCCTCTGGCACATCGATTACAAGTAATTCCAGTGACACCATCTTTACAAGGGCACTGTCCTGTTGCTTGGTTACAGGTTTTTCCAGACGCCCCAATTGGATGGCAATCACAAGCTGAAACAATAAACAATTTTAAAACAATTCGCTCTGTTAAAACAAATAAACGAATTTTATGTAATTATATTTCTTTAGTTAATTTTTAAAACCAAGTATTATAAAAAAATTTTAAAAATTCATGGCATAATTAATTAAACATGAATCTAACCTTTTATGCGCACATTATAAAGGCGAACGAAATGTAAATGAAAAACAACGAACAATTACTTTGTAAAAAAAGCTTTTGTCATTACTTGAAAAGAAAGGCGAGGAAAAACAGGACAAAGCTTTGTTCTAATGTACTTTATGTTTTGAATTATTAGGTTGGCAGGGCTGTATTCTAGATAGTGGCTTGAATTACCACCGCGATATACCGTGTTATACGGTCTCAAGGGACACCTACCCCTAACTATCTTGTATATGAAATATTTCTCTGTAGAATATATCGTTTTTGCAAGTTCATATATCTTTTCTAAAAGAAATTGTTGATCGAACCATTCGTAATCTTTCAATTTACTTAAATGTAAATAAGTTATAACGGACTCGCTTCGCTTGATTCCTAATATATTGCAAGAAAACTCTAAGGATATTTAATTATTTATTTACAATTTACAACTAATTATAATTCTGCAGGTATTTATTTATTTCACTTGTATAAAGCAATATTTATCATTATACTCTAATATCAATTTTAAGATTAATCTAAAAACTTCGCTACGGCATGATTGTGTAGGGCAAACGTCATTGCTTTTTAAGAATGTTGCGTCCCATAATAGCTACCCCAGTTTGTTTTCACTTCAATCGTTTGATAGTGTGACCAATGCCGGAACTTACATTGCGAGACAGTCTTACAACTCAATTCATTGAAAAAATGGCAGACAATAGTTTCCCTCCTTGGTAGGGCTTATGTTGTGTTCTAAATACAAATCAGGACATTGATACCTGCACCTCGGCACAATGTTGCTTCCTCAGATCTCACAACGTCTTCCAAGGTGGCTATGCTTTTATAATGAGGCCTTCCGGCCTCTGCTGTCGTATCGCTTATTAACCTAAGCTACAATGCCACGAGGCAAATGAGTCAAAAGTCACTCTTTTGATACATATTTGTTGTTCAGCAGTAACCCTGAACCGAACTTTGCTGGATCCATAATAAGATATCATGAAAACTGCAGGTACACCTGGCTTCCATTTTGTTCCATTTCTGTTTGTCCTTAGTCCGCATTTCTACCAGCGTTTGGCCGGAACCGATTTATGTGATTTCCTTTGGGTAGCTTCCTAATGCTGTATATTATATCGCTTACCATCGCTAAAAGCTGTTATGGACGATGGACGTAATTGTTGTTGTGGTTGCAGGTCACTGAATTGAAATCCTCCATCCTCAGAACTTACTTCATATCGGACATTTGTTACTGCATACTCTCTCACGTATAGAGTTGAGGTTCTGCCGAAGGCTCCAGATATAGTCAGTTTCTCTGGGACTGCTACCGAACGCTTAATCACATGGTAGCTTTATCTCGCACTTAAACAGAATTTTAGCAATTAGGCACAGTCTCATTGATGATCTGAGACTACTTACGAAATTGGTCCATCATCACAAAGATCTATTTACTTCCTGATTTTGTTTGCCGAAATGGAATCACTACATCCATTGCCGCACTTTCGAATGGGCTGTCTCATGCATGCTCCCCATATTTTGGCACCATTTTTTCTTGCAGTTTAGTACAATCGTTCGCAGACCGTTTTCAGAGTATTGTGCGGTCCCATATATAGACATAACATTTGCTACTTTATTCTTTGCAACTACCAGGCGTGTCCGAAATCTAAGGTTACGACGGCCAGTACTCAGTGAGAAAAGTTTCATTACAACTACAGATTACTACAATTTACAGTCATACAACGGTTACTTTTCGACGTAATTGCCGCCATTTTCCAAACACTTATTAAGGCGGGGCACGAGCTTTTGTATCTCAATCATTGTTGGCGCTTTGTATAAAATCAAAAGTAGTTTAATTCTTTTAGGTTCTAAAATATAGTTAAGTAATGTAGCCCTATTTTAACCGCGTGCGCCCCGCTTCTTTTCATCTTAAGTATTCGTTTTTTTGTTTTAAAACACAGTCTCGTCTGGTTTATCGTTATCGCTTCACCTCCCTCTAAAAAGGCTCTCGTATCCCTTGCTAAGTAACCCCGATAATACGTGTCGCCTTCAGTATTGCATAGTAATAATCGTTAATATTAAATTAATTTGCTTTTAACCACATGTAAAATAATTTTGTGTGTTAAGAATTTTGTTCTACCTAATTATTCCGTTTTCCTTCCTTTCAATTTCACCTTAAAGAACAAAGATCGGTCACGC
>JAHWXV010373225.1:0-16218 GCA_024586415.1 Phrixothrix hirtus | reverse complement strand
ATATATATATATATATATATATATATATATATATATATATATATATAAAAGAATAACGATACAGACTATATAAGGAATGAAAAAAATCAAATAACTCGTTTGACTTTTTTTAGGATGGAGTTGTCAGCGTCATTTTTGTTCACAATCAGATTGAAAAATTAAGCTTACGTGGTATATTTTGATTCCATGACATCTTAAATGTAATAGTTAGAATTATTACATTTAAACTAATAATTTATAATTACTACTTATTGTGAGTGATGAGTGTTTTCCTTGAACGGGTGCGTTTGCCATTGCAATCCATAGGCTAAATGAAGTTTCTGTCGTTCTTTAAAGGGCGCTCTTAGTCTTGTTAAATAAAACACGCTTGCAAGGTACTAATTAATTTGTCTAAATAGAATTTGTTTCGTAATTTTAAAAACATCTTCTAAAACAAAAAGGACTGTAATTTCAAATCTTAGGGCGACGTATGGTCGTGGGTTATTTTTTTTTCAAAACGATACAAATGCTTAATTTTACGCCCAAACAATTTAAATGCGATAATATAGAATTAATGTCCGGTTGAACCAGTTTCACTGGTCTATCGGGGTAATCGACTTTCAGTCGATGATCTACTAGGTAAATGAATGTTTCAAGACTGCCAACTCATTTAGCAGTTTAGTCACTTTAGAAATATTTTCTGGGCTTTAAAGTTTATCTCTTTACTTGCTTTCTATTTCATTTACTTAATGCAGACGTTCTAAATGCCTAAACTGTAATACTAAATTTTAAAGTTACTAACTAAAGATTGAAAAGAATTTAATAAAATTTATTAATCATCAAAATGTTGGATATAAGATGACTTAATCAGTTCTGTGCAAAAAAATTACTTACTAAACCACAGCTTCAAAAATGTTATGAAAGAGTGAAGTGGAAATAGTGTATCTTCTAGATGTACTTACCTATATTTATCTAGCAATAGGCGTTTATTCTAATACTTTGCGCAAATTAATGAATATTCTGCAATAGTTATTAAAAAATTGAAGTAGCAACTAAAACTGGCCAAACAGATTTACCGAAGACCACGTTTTCAAACCTAAAGTAACATATACTCATACCATGAACTTAATTTGAAAAAGGAATGGATAATTTATTTTAAAATTAATTGGAAATTCCGGGGTACGAAGATACTGAGATTTCAACTGCTAGTATTAAGAATTATCTACCCTTAGAATTATCATAAACTGATTATTTCGAGTAAAACTGAACAAATTGACTTAATATGAGTATAGTACGTGGTCTGACGCCAACTTAACTCTAAAGATCAAGAATCACATGCCGTTAAACTAGATTCTAAACGTGAGCAGAATTTTCCTTTCTTTAATTCTAAAATGTACTCTACCGCTCATCCTTCATTTCCTCATTTCAAATTAATTTCCCTCTTTATTTAATATTACTCCATACGCTACCATTACGGTACTCATTCTAAAACGAAAACTTTTTGAAATGCACACTTACGCAATATAACAGCATTTAGAACAATAACAAAGTCTATATACAAACTTATTACCTTATTTACATAAATATATGATGCTTACATTTGCTTTGTGTTATTGAAATAAATTTAATAATTAACCTGTTGACATAATTTCATTAGAGAAGTACTCAATGAGGCCCTACTGTCCTGTCACATTTATAAAATGTGATAAGTAAGGATGACGTCACTGTGTATTAATGTGTTACGATCTCCGCCACATTAATACATTGTAAGTTTAAATTTAGTTCCATAAATGGGCTATCCAGAAAGTCTACACTACACCAAGGAAATCGGTACCTATTCAATTATATATCTCTACAGAATTGTAGGAACAATTGCAGTAACCATCAACATTATGAAATTTCAGCAAAAGCTAAATTCAAGTAGAAATATGCTATGGAGTATCAATTTTCCTAAAGTTATTAAATTAAAGTACTCGTAAAGGAAATTCGAAAATCCACCGCAAGAACAAAAAATTAAAAATATCATTGTATTTTGAGGATCGTTAATGACGTAGATTTAACTTTGGCTAACAAATAAAATACACGTTTATGTCATTTGTGAACAAAAATAGGAACATAAGTAAAACTATAACATTCTGGCAATAATTAGTTTCATCTCCACTTCTTAAAGATTGTTAAATATTAATCCAACTCTTAATTTAAATATTAGAAGGTATTTAAATTCTAATTATATGAGATCTCATGGCTAAGAAAACATAAAAATACGCTCTTCTGTAAATTATAGTTCATGACAAACTATCCAAAACTTTCTACAGTTAATCAACTTGAAATACTCGATATATTAAATAACACCGCGGCAACAAAAAACAAATGTTCTTAACATAAAACGTGCAAAAGGCATCATTTGGACAACTTATTACTAACTTCGTTTTAGGAAATGAATGTAATTACTAACAAAAGTATTGAACTAACTTTATTCTCCTAAAATAGCAGGATCACTGGGCTGGAAAACAAAAGCATGGGTTCTTCCGATAATCTCTATGCCGTTGTCTTTTAAACAATTGCGTAAATAATTTTTAAACGTATTTTCAACATATAATTTTAATCTAAAGTCATTAAAACAAATTACTTTTAAACTTGAATTATTGCTCAAAGTAAGAAGAAAAACCTTAAAGAATAAACATACACAATTGAAGAGTGCCTCATTAACAAAAGAAAATTAGAGATCTTTCATGCCAACCGATACAGGTAAGCTTAGTTGCACAAGCAAAATTGATATAAATTTGGCATAAAATACCATATTTTACTTCATTGAGATATTAAGTAGCCGAATTAATGGTGATTAGGACAGTAAAATACCAATTAAATGTGTTGTTGACAGAGTGTCAATGCTAATAACTATGAAAGAGAAAAACCTACACAAAATCCGCAATGATGCCATGGAGACACCTCACATCTTTGCCTGGCATCCTAAACAAAATGTTAACTCATACCGTTATTTATTCTTACATATACTTTGCTTCCGTCGCATATAGATCTCATTACATTCTACACAACCTATCCACACACAGTATTCAAAAGCTTTCTTCATATACTTGTTCGCCATATTATATGCGCTATATACCTTTTTCCTCACAAACCATGCTCCACTACCCGCATTGCAATGCAAATGTCTGTTCCAGATGTTCTCAGATTAAAAAATGTACACATCTTCATTCAGAGGATGTCAGCGATTCCTGCATGGGCAAGTTTTCCGTTCTTCATGGAACTAATAAGCTTCACCACTTTTATATTTTCCATTTTTCGACCACTCCCGCTTTTACTTGCCTTAATTACTCTCTCTGTCTTTTTTCCCATAAAGGCTCACAAAATATTTACTCCAGCATTCTCTTATCACACTGTCGTCCTATATCATCTCGTTATTTTTATCCCATAGCTCAATTACTTTACTTTCAGTACCTATACATTTACTTACATTGTTTAGTCAGTTACATAACAATTACTTATTATCCCAAAAATAATTTTGCATTTACTTACTTCTTTCACTACCATTTGATTTTTATTAATTTAAAAAATAATTCCATTCTTTGTCTGAAAGTAAATATTCATAAATAACAATTTTTAGGTACAGAATTTTAAGTCTTAGCGAATAATATCAGCGGTCCTAAATATTTACTCATGAATGTACCAAGTGAAGCAATAGGTAGGTTGTACAATACAATAAACTTAGTACGGTTAAAACTTGTTTAATTAATTACTTGAAGTTTCGCCAACATAATTGACTTTATTAGAGTTAAAATTATTTCATTTTAATTAATTTAACTTCATTTTTACACAAATGTTATATATCATTACACAGCATTTAATAAAGTGCCATAGAAAAACAGGAGGTGATTTCTAAAAAAGCTGAACTTTTATAAACACAGATGAGATAGTTGTTCAATGCTATTTAGAATTTTTAATATTCACCTTTGAGTTTGCCATAAGGTAGTTAACTAAAAATGTTAGACTATATTTAGATATTCAAACGCACTTACCTTACACATTTTGTTATGTAATAAGACAAACTTTTTATATCTTTAGAAAGAGAATAAAAATCCACCAAGTAAAATCATTTGCTATTTAAGACAAAAAAAGGCTGAGTTTCGGCCTCTGGTGGTCGGCGGAAATAAAAAGAAATTATAGCAATTTTTTAATTGGTACCTCATTTCATTTCATTTTTGCTAACGGTGTTTTGTTGCATCGCGTAAAATACACAAGTTATATGTTGACTCTGATATTACAAATACAATGTATAGACTGAATTATAAATAAAACAAAACACCAAAACAGAATGATCCATCAAAGTTGAAACTTTCTGAAAATATTAAAGGTGTTTGATTAATGTTTTGAATTGAAATTTACTTATTTAGCATCAATAAAGACAATAGAAGCAATAATAAGTACTGTATACAGACAGAAACAACGTGCAATCGTTTAAATTTCCAATTAGGGTAGGCTATGAGCTTTTCATGAATACTTTGAACATGGTTATGAAAATAGATTTATAAACAGTCATAGCCTACTATAATTGGTAGTTTAAGCGGTCGCGTTCTACACTTAATTAAGTGATCGATGTCTCCGTGAGGAAGCTCATTGCACGCTGCCTCAAATTACTCCCTAAGTTTCACCACCGTAACAGGAGGGTTAGTTAAATTTTGAATTCACACGTTCCTCCTTCAAGAAATTTTGAGTAACCGCTGTAGAATTAGGTTTGACGTTAACCCCTGTAAAATACCATTTGGGTGCTGATGGTATGGAAAAAGTACAGTCACAACTTCAGTCACGTATCCAGTGACGTACAAAGTATCCTGGATGACCACTACTGAAGGACGACTTCCATTGTGTGTAACACCTCAAACTATAATGCCTGGTGTTAAACCAAGATGGCGTCTTTTGCCAAAGTGTAATTTTCTTCGTTCATCCTAGGTATTTTAACCTATAATCGGTCATCAGATGGTCACTAACAAAAGCCAGATTTATTGCTAAAAACGATCTGTTGTTTCAATGCTGAGTTGCCAAAGTGAGCCGACATAACGGGCCGCATGAGGCCAAGCCAAAGGAATGAATTCTGCGATAAATTTACAGAGATAATATGTGGTTCAAAAGAGGCAATCAATCTGCTGCAACTACCCGTGTGGATTTAAAAGGTTCTCTCACTGCTAACAGTCACAGTCTTTGATTTTCACGCTTCTGAGTATGAGGCTGACTACTTCCCCGTTTATGAGTCTGGAAACCTTCATTTGACCAACCTTGCCACTCGTGATAGTGTAGAAGTACTCCATCCCAATCTTCTAGAGATTTTCCGGGTGGATAATCATACTTCATGCATCATAACGATGCACTCCTTTCAAATGAAAATTATGCATTTTAGCGAACATGTATCATTTTTCACTTTCACTTAAGCATTGTCAACCAGATACCCTATAATTTGACACTGAACTGTAAAAGAAATTCACTAGCAGGAAAATCCAAATTGGTATATATTATTTAACAAAATTGTAATGATTTATTTACTACAACAAGAGCGAGATTTTACCCTTTTGGGTGTTTCAATTCTTTTTGTCATAGTTTCGATAAATTGCAACATTTTTAAAATTCTTTAGATACTAACGGTTCTTGCAAAATATTTAATACCATCTGACAGATATTGTGCTTAAATAATTATAATTGTGCTTGAGAATTTTATTCGTAAAAAATACACTCACCGGCAGAAAAGCCGGGTCAATGTTTTTTACGTTCATGTCGTATGTTATTTTTTAGTTGAAACACCAATTAAAGGTAGCAATACATTCTGCTATAATTTCTGAAATTTTAGCAACATTTTAAGCACGTTTGATTCATAATAGAAACTCCTGCTGTCCTCATTTAAAGAAATAAATAAAATAAACAGTTTTCTTAGAACAACAAATTCATTCAAAAATTTATTGAAATAAAATACACTAAATTATTACATTTTAAAAAGGTCTAGTAACGGGTATTGCCCGAACGAATTCATTCAAAAATTTATTAAAAATTAAAATACACTAAATTATAATATTTCAAAAAGGTCTAGTAACTGGTATTACCCACTCTAGCCTGTATTACTTGATGCAAACGTCGAAGGCATGCTGCTAATAGGGTGCGGTAAGTCCTCTTGCGTGATGGATTTCCATTCTTCCGAAGGCGCTTCCCGTAGCTCCCCTAAAGTTTTAGGTAGCGCAGGCCGAGCGTGAACTCGTCTCCCTAACATCTTCCACCCATCCTTAATGGGGTTTAAGCTAGGGCTGCACGCTGGTCAATTCAGGGTTGGAATCTCCACAACTTCAAGGTATTGGCTTACCATTCTTGCTACATGGGGTTTTGCATTATCAAGCATAAGAAAAAATCCGCATCTATGAAGGGCCCAAAGGGTATCACGTGGTCTTGGAGACACTCCTCGATATATCGTATAGCCTTCCACGTATACCACTTCCGTCTCACCCTCATATGAGATGCCAGCTCACACCGTAACAGATCCTCCTTGTTAGGTGACGGTTTCTTGAAGAGGACATCAAAATACACTTGTCGTTCCGTTCAGAGGTAACCTTTTTGCCCCCGGAACTCGGTCTTCTCGTATAAATACCGGTCTCACGATATCTTTGAGTGACTCTCTGAACACCAAAATGAGACAAATTCAGCATATGAGCCACTTCCCGCTAAATATGTCCATATTCTACCAATATAACTGCTCCTGCACAATCTATTGGCTGCATATACATCGAAAATAATGTTTTACGCAAAATACGATTAAGTATATTTTTCAATCACAATTTCAAAAGTTTGAATAAAAAACGAGTTGAATAATTCATTTTAAACTTAGATTAGCACATTGGCGCTGGCGTAAACTAGACATTGCGCAAGAATAAAAATTTTATTCCGCGCAATGCGTACTGTCAAAAATAAAATTTTAAACAACAAATGAACATAAATATATCGGCCTTTATTATTGTCATAGCCAACTTCGCAGTTGTTGTATTTTTACTAAGAAAAATATGCTTAAAATGAAAATAACAAATTAACCCGATTTTTCTGCCGGTGAGTGCATAATACAATTTAAAATTGATGATATATGGAAGTTTGGCTAGAGGAATTCAAAAATCAATCATTACATGGGTTGATTATTATATTTTAAAATTTGGCCCAGCCAAGTGTGAAGGACTAGATGCAATAATTTTCAATTTTTCACTATAAAAAATATTTTCTACTCAAAATCTCAGAAGTTATACGATAACATCAAAACGTATCATCACTACACCATTAACTCTGTTTTGTAAGTTGACATCTGAATCTTATTGTACGTAATATTTAAAATATGTAGACAAATTACTCGTCTGCTATTTTACCTGCTATTTTAGAATTGTACTAGATCCAACTTATTTTAGTTTATTTCTGAAACACCTGTTGTTAAAATAAATTTTGACTAACATAATATTCCACTTTCCATTTTTAAGTTTACATTATTAGTGTGCTTCCTTTATTAGAATTACATAAATTAATAACAGTTTATAATTTGCTTAACAGAAAGAACCGTTGATGAATGAGGTTACCCTCTAGAAGCAAAAAAATTTGCTGTTACTTAAAAATCACTGCCAGAGATTTATAATAATTTGTTGGTATTATCGTTATTTCCGCTTATCATTTGTGTCTTAAGAATCGACCACATAGTGTTCTTCAGTGGCATGCATTGCTATTCCACTGATTGTAGCTATCGTACATTTCTTCTACCCCAAACGATAAATAAACGTTTATATACGTAAATATTTTTTATATTTGATTAATGTATGATTGAATAGGCATTAGTCAATAGGCAACTTCTAAGATAGAATATAAATACTACATGATTCTTATCAGATAAATAAAAATAATTTAAACTGACCACTGTGTTTTCAACAAATATTGGTTTACCTTACATTTTCTTGAATAATAGACAAAATAAATCTTTTATCCTTTGAAAAGGGACAATTTTTCCATATCCATTTAGTTTATTTAACTTTTATATTTGTTAGTAGTATATAAATAAAACAATGAAGCTAAGTACAGCAAAAGTTTACTATTTTGAAAACATTCTATTAATACCTAAGTATTAGTTTATTGATTTCAAAGGTATACATAATTATCCAAACAAAAAGTTGTAATTTTTATATACCTATAATAATTATCTTTAATTAGCCTTAAAAGCGCCAAATGGGATATTATGAAAACTAAAGCTAATTAGCGTCCTTTCACCCTCAAGATAAATAAACTTGTTATGTACCAAGCAACGTTTACATAAAAGTAAATATTGTTTCTTATAGTATTAACATATTTATTTTACATCTGGCTTGTTAGAGCAATTTATGTTTACCAATTAATGATTGTTTAAGGAAAATCACTGTTAATCGGGATCCTTCTTCGTTTATATTAGGTAATTTCATATAATAATTAATATACTTATTTTAATTTGTTTATATAACATAATATAGTATGAACTTAGCTTAATATTGTAGGTACCCACTTAAATTATTAACATAAATTGCTGCCATTTGTTAAAAGAAACATACGCTCTTTTTAGTTGCCAATAGCTAGCAGCTCTAATTAGATTTTCAGTAAAATGCAATATTCAATCAGATGTTAATATTGGTCACAAATTACTTAATACAAAGAAATTATGTATTTTTAGATAATATACTAGAAAGTCTATATACTGTCACGGGCGCGTTAGACGTTACGCTCACCAACGGCACTGATGGCCGCTAGCTCTTTGGAGTAGGATGAGTTCCCGATAAAGTACACCAGTACCGACCACGCGCTAAAGGAAATCGAGATATAGGAAAAGAAAGGGCCCCACTGCTCCAGATTGCCGCTCAAGGTGTGGAACTATCCTTGGAACAGTTCCTTGGCCTTTTATGATTTCATCTCGGGGTTGCCTTTCGTTGAGGCCCAAAATATTAATATTAATTTTAGTCGTGATCTAAAGGAGGAACCTTGATTGATACATATCCTCTGAAATGCAAAGTGTTATCAATTAACTTATCCTACTGTACAATAAAAAGCTAGTTGAATGACATGACATATCTATTGATAAAGAAATGGCTTATTTAGCGTACACACAATACAACAGTTTACCAAAAACAAGTTACAGATAACTTCCCCATCCCTTGAATTCGGCTGTATTCAAGAGGTACGGGAAGGACTACTCAACTACTAAATACTAAAACTGGCGTTAATATATGTACTGATATACAGTTAACGCAAGTATGCGTGTACAATCTAAACAGAAAGTATTTAGTAATGATCTCCCTTCGCACGGGAAGGTTTAAGTTGGCATCTACAAGGGGCTGGCAGCCGAGACGTGGAGTAAATTGACTTCTCGCCGATACGCGGTGACACTTCGCTTACGCCTTTCACAAGCCGGCAATAAAGGAGCCAGAGAACAATAAAAAAAGGGGCACCTTCGTTTGTTTTGTCGAATTACCGGATTGTTAAATTTCTAAACACCAAAATCGTCCGTGGTGATTGATTTATTGGTTCCCACGTCCGCAGAAGTACATAATACGTTCAAAAAGCAGCTACCGGGGCGGAACGAGCAGGTCAATCCCCAGAGATCCATTATCCAATCTCTTAGGTCTGGTTTTCCGCCACACTAAATTATGCGAAGTCCTAAAACTCACGCCCGAACGCTTCAGATAAAGAGCCAACACAAACACGGCCGATTTTCACACCAACTACGCGACGAATCCGTATTAATTATAAATGTCGCCGAACTCTATCAGGCGTAAGAACTTCATTTCTTTATGTCCTTTCCTGTAATTATTAAATTTCTAATCGATACAGGCGTGGAAAACGTATCTATCGTGTTTTCATATCCGACCTGAAAACTTATTTATTTATTTCTTGTTGTCCTGTCAACCACGCTGTTTTAAAAAAAAGTATATGGCGGAAAATTTAAAAGAAGAGATTTTGTTGATTAGGTCCAGAATGCCAACAAAATCTGACAATACAAGTTTAAATGTCGCACTCTATAAACTTGGGATAAATTGTCCAAGCCTGAAGCAACGTGAACTTATCCATTTAAACAATAATTTCATATATAAATTCCTACTGAAACTGAACCAAGTACTCGCTTAAAAATTTTAAGTAAGAGCAGATTTGAAACTTTAGGTAAGTAGAAGAGACATACCAATGATAATCGAAACTTCTGCGAGAAGTACGTCGAGTCATATTCCAATTATGGAGTTATCGATTAATTAGTATACGACTATAATATTTGAATTGTTTATTGATTCGAAATTTTAATTAAACAATTTGTTTAGCAAAACTTACAAATGAACACTTGCCTATAAAGCAATTGAACTTGTAGAAAATATAGTCCCCGATATATAATTCAGCTAAACTTCTGTCAATCTAAAACAAAATTTGTATTTCTCTTAAAGCAGAATTTTCGATTATAAAGGAAAAAACACAATTAGCTTGCTAAATAATGGTATTTAGTTAACTTTTTATGTTTATAAAACAGCGTCACATCAATTTATCTGATTGACGAAACAGAACCGAAATTGCATGTTAGAATACATGAGGATTTATGGAAATACTGAATTCTAAAGTAGATACAAAAGGAAAGATTTATAAGGAAACTTGAAACCATATAAAAATAGAGGAAATACAAAATCTAAGCTTAGGGATTTACGACAGATGCAAAACTATCACCTTTAAACGAAATATATATCTGCTATTAGCTTTCATTCAAAATAATCGCATACATTTACCTATTTTAATATTTTTGTTTCAAATTTTTACATAAGTTTAAAATGTTTAATTAAACTACTTAACCAGTAACTGTTGTGCAATTTAGAAAAAGCAGAAGTGGTTATTTTTGGAACTCTTTTAAGGACTAAGGATGTTGATTAAAGTAATACATCTCTTTTTATAATAAAATAAATTTTTCAGTTAAACTGTGCTACTTATTATTAAATAATAGATATGTCGAGAATTATGTATTTTTTTATCGATTTAAATTATGATCCGATATAATTGACACATAAATAACATACAAATATCACACAACTGAAAATCATTTAAATACTGAGTTAGTGAAATTATTATGATGCTTATATGTTTCCATTGCCTCTCGTTGACGTCAAGGATAAAAACTAGAAATTCTTGATAAAATTTCAATTTTATTAAATTCAATATTATGTTGTAAATTTTCTAAAGCAAATTCAACCATAGAAGATTTTAAGGATTGATTTAGTCTGCAAAAACGCTGATGCTCTTTCCTTCGAGTGATGTTGTTACATTTTGTCTGACCGTCATAAACTTTACCACAAGAACATATTCAGTTGTAAGCACCAGAAGATAACAAAAGACCAATAGAATCTTTTGCTGATCTTAGAAATTGATTAATTTTCTTATAGGTTCAAAAACAGTTCTAATACCATAACGATTCAAAATTCTACCAATTCTAAATAAGCAGTACTTGTAATTAGATTCATTTATGAATGCATTTGTGTATAAGACTTTTATTAAGTGAAGTAGGAAAGCGATTATCGTTAAGTTTTAGTTCTTGGCATTGGACGAGTAATTTGCCATTCTTGATAAGGTGGCTTTAAACTTGATGTTTTTACTCATTACATTATTGACTCATTTTGGTACTTATATCCTATTATGTACCTTATGGGGGTATTTTTGAAAGAAAAACTATTTGCAGGTTTCTATGTATTGTGTGTAAAGAATACACTACCGGTGAGATTCGATTACTGTTACTTAGTTAATATGGGTTTGTCTATATTAATCAGACTTAAGTAGCGGTAAAGTCATTTTTATCAAAATGAAGTTATTGTTTGTAATGAGAGTATCTCTTTGTTCTATGAATTTCGTGTCTTTGTGCTGTAATTGTATAGTTGCCCTATTCATATCTTATAAACGTAATGTTATTCTTAGAAAATTTTGTTTTTATGTTTTTGGCGATCCAATTTTCAAGAAGATCAGCTTTTAAATAACTTTTCATTTTAAAATGATTGAAAATAAACGTGTAATTGCTGAAAATTTAACCTATTTGTGATAGCAACTAAGTAAAGGAATTATTTTCTTTGAGGAGGTGACGAAAATCATTGTTGATGAAATGGATCTTGTCTTTATAGTAATACAATTTTAATGACGTTTGTTATCAGTCATTCAGTGATAAATTCCGTGATGGTTCATGCCGATAGGTCAAATTATACATGCAGAGATGAGTTACAGGTTCTAGAACTTTCTGATATATTATCAAGATCACTCTTTTCATGCAAATAGAATTTCTAGGTATATTTTTAGGTAGTTCTGAGATTAATATTTGTGCTTATATATAGTAAAAAGTAAATGGTGCTTTATGTAATTTAAAAATAAATAAATAGGTGTAGAATATTAGTTGTAATTTTAAATAAATTATTGTGTCAAAATAATTAAAGTATTACAAACATGTGAGTTTTCTTACAGTATTAGAATTGTCTGACACTAATTGATCGTTTTGTTCTCAAAATTGAAATTTGGAAAGAGTACGAGATTAAAGTTTTGTTAGTGGCTATAGGAAATTTAGCATTATTGTTGAAAATCAATTGCTATAGACGTTTTTAAGTTTTATGTAGATCTTACACAGAGACAGAGAATATGATTTCTTTAAAATTTCACGCGAGTTTGTCAGATTTTGAGATTAATTTTTTACCTTGTGAATAGCAATGTAATTGTTCATATCTTGTAGTTACTCTTATTACCATTTTTGTAGCAGTTTATATTTTGGTATTGGTCAATTTTTTATTGATTCCTATGGAAATTAAAATAACTGCATTATACATTCATCTAGAAGCCAAATATTTCTTAACCAGTTTTTTATAATCGATATTTTGCTAGCTTGATTATATTAAAGTGTAATGAAATACCGGAGTAACCTATTATTTCAGAACACCGAACACACGATTTAGTTACAAATTTAATAATAACGAAGCACCTTTCTTAGATTTACTAATTGTCAACAACAAAAATATTTGACATTTGCAGAACATTGATTCATCCCATATTAAAATATTTCAATATAACACTCTTATTTGTTAACCCACAGATTTATCAAAAATTCTTGTTTCCAAAACATGAACGAAAATGAATTCAACACAATTAAGTACATGGCCCAACAAAACAGTCATTCACCTGGTATTTTATTCAATATATATTTATATAATAAACAAAAATTCAAATTATGAGTCATAAATCTCATTGTTCAGATAATATCGGTTTACCTGTTGTCAATCAATGTTCTGTAAAATCGCATTGTGATTTAAAACAATAAAATTTTCAAATATTTTCCAAAAGAGCTTAAAATTAACTTGGATCTTATGCACAATAAAATTCAATATCCCAAATCCTCAAAATTATGGCATAATGCACTTAATACATCGAGTAAAGGAAAATGCATTTCAGCGCTCCAACAAAAGAACTTATTTGTCAAATTCGCTTTAGGAGTGAAAAGATTCCAACGTTTAAAACTTCGCCAAACACTTGTGTAGTGCCAGTATGATTTTCATATAAACTTTAATATAAAAATGTTAACAAGTAATGTATGAAATTTTTTAACTCCTATTGCACATAACGTTTATAATCAAGTATATTATAAATATGTGCTTGTTATATTTATTACACTGTAAGCAAATAATTATAATCCTGAAGTAGCCGCAGTTTTGCTAAAATATAATGATAACTTACACTACTGCTTAATTTATATACATAAACGATGTTCATTTCCTGCCTTTTGTACAACCTCTTTAACGTATCTGATAAACAAAACAATTTTGCAACACGTTAAAAGTTTATAACAAAGCAAAAAGAAATGCTTAACTGAAAATCGAAGTGACGTCATTGTACCAACCTTACAAAAATTAATAGATAAAAACATTTAATACTTCAATTCAATATTGTAATTTCAATTTCTAGGTTTATGTTGTAACGCCCTTTCATGTTATTTATTACCACAAATATATGACATACAGGAAAGAGCTTTGTTTTAAGTTCAAAGTAATTTGTGGAAAATTTTAAAAATTGAGAAAAAATGTTTCCGACATCCTACAAATCCTCAACAATCCATACCATAACAGCTTTTTAAACCAGATTTTACTTAGTTTTACAGATTTCAAAATATATATCTCTTTAAATAACATTTCACTATTCTATTTAGATATCACGTTCTTTTATTAAACACCGCTATTACGAAAAACGTCTTTAATTTTAATTTCCGCTTAATATATGAGATTTCTATCAATTATTCCAATTTCACTTCATCAAGGTTTCGCATTAATTCATATATAAACATTTTTATTTACAATGTTTTACAATGCAATTATTTTAACTGCTATTTTAAAAATGTAACTACAAAACTTTAATATATTATTACTTAATTTACTTCTTTGTAAGTAGAAACTAGATATGTTATCTTGTATATTATTAATTTTTATATTTTATCCCCCTTAAATTTAGTTTATTATTAACTACGCTCGTTATTTGTCGTTCTAATGATGGAATACTATTTCATTCGAAACATGCCTAACTAATGAATGAATAAAATATTTTCTACAATTATTTCATTTATTTAACCACATTCGTTAACATTCGGTATAAATAAAACCACTAACCGAGTATTACACTCAACTTCAAGAAACAAATGGATACTTCATTAGACTTCAATGTAATATCTTACATATTAATCTAAATTAGAAGAATTAATTTGACCTTTAATAAGTTTATGGAGGTAATTAGCTTTAAAATTCAAAATATTATTTTACGTAAGTGGACGCTGTAATTAACGTATTAACATTTGAAACTATTTTATGCTTCTACCAGATAATTTCCGCTAGAACTTCATATTTATGTTGAAATTTGTAGTAACGAGAGTCAGTTAAATATAAACGAGACTTATTTTAAATAGTTTTTCTGAGCACGATAGAATCTAAAAACAATTTTATTACTTTTCTACATAGCATCCTTGTACTAAAACACATTTCTTCCGCCGATTTGAAAGTTTCCTGATTCCGTGATTACAAAAATTTGAAAGGTAAGTGTTTAACCAATTGCGCACAAAGAGTTCGACCCCTTCATCGCTATTGAACCTTTGACCCTAGAGCTTCCTTCAACCGCCAAAACATATGCTGCTCACGCGGTGACAATTGTGGGCTATATGATGAATGTTCTAATTAGTCCCAGTAAATTTCCTCTAATTTGGTCTGTCATGTACACCGTTTGAGGCCTTACATTGTCGTGAAGGGGGATGATACTTCTGATTAGGAAACGCCGTCGTTTAGTTCAAGAAGTTAACAATCAATGGTGAGACGCAAGTCTTCCTCCAAATTTCCTTTAGTGCACGGATGTATACTTCTGTGATGGCAGTTCTAGGACTTAGATTGTAACTCTGATTTTCCACTATTTCCCCCTATTCATAGAAATGTTTGTGGGTTCTGGACAATCTCATTCCCGAATTGTATCTGCAAATGGATTAAAATTTCTGAAAAGCTCACTCCTTCTTCGTCAAAGACTTTATAGTAATCCGTTGCGCAACGGAACTAGGTACATGTTGCTCACTCATTGCTTACATATCAACTTAACACGAATAACATTGTTACTTAGTGTGGCAGGGGAATGGGGAAGCCCAGATTGAATCCGTGGGATAGCGGCCGGACCCTTCTACTCTTCTACTAGACTTAATAACAAAATTTCCGCTTAAATTAGACTGGGCCTCTTAGGTTTAGACATAGTTGATACTTATTCTTTTTTGAGCGATATTGACACTTTTTTCACTTTGAACATTCTATTCTCTATTTTTAACACAACTTCTGTCACTTTGATTGAATCATGGTCTATTAACGTTTTAGCTAAGGTATTAGAATTAATGATTCCATACATGGCTTTCCAAAGGCACAATTAATTGTAAGACGATACAATAATTATTCCAATCATTATTTCTATGAATTACTAATAATTTTTAAACAATATGGGAGAAATTAATCGATAAAGGTTTAAGCTTTCAACATAAATAAGCCTTTAAACTTGCTTGTTTGTCCGGTATCTGATGTGAATATTAGGAGCTACGAGGGTTGCCTTTTAAGTAGTTACAAAAACTAGGAAAGAAAACAAATTTTTTGGAAGAAACTGTTTTATTGTTTTTCAAAATATTCACCTTTAAGT
>JAHWXV010373186.1:0-17287 GCA_024586415.1 Phrixothrix hirtus | reverse complement strand
ATATATATATATATATATATATATATATATATATATATATCCGTGATAAATAAAAGAAAGCAATGAAAATTAACTAGGATAAATTAATTCACGTGAAATAACATACATGAACAACTAGTATTTTATAAATTCAATTATTAAGAAAACTGGTTATGATTTAAAATAGTCCATGACGAAGGTTGAATAGTCAAGGATTCTAAGGATCAGTTTCTTATTTCTTTTAAATACACCTTGTCGTTATTTTCTATTTTAATCATCCTTAGTACAAGGTATTCATGGTAATTAAAGAACAGGTGAATTTAAAAGGAGATAAACCGACACCCCTAAGTCTAAAAAATAACAACTAAAACGACGGTTTGCCGAAAGGGCAAGCCAGAACTTATTAGCTTTTAGTAACTTTAGACAATATGGCCTTCCGCTTATACATAGTGGAAAACGTGCACGTACGAAGCGTCTCACAGTTTAATAATTAATTTCAGAACAATTAGCGATAAGGTTTCTGAGTTTAAAGCAATACCGACTTAAAGCCGAGGATAAGTGAGAAACGTTACCAGTAATCATTGAGATCTTAAACGTAAAGTATCCTACGGTACAGGTGTTTAACAGCTCAACTTTGAGAAACCTTAAAACCAATTTTCAACCAAGCCAAAGGCAAGTGGATAGATTTTAATGAATAAAGTATCCCTTCAGAGCTAACCAGATCTTTCCATGACATTTGCAGTAATAAATAATCATCCGTTTATCCACGATTTAACTTAAAACCGAATCCACTTATTAAATAAACTCCATTGATCACAACCTTTACGTTAGCGGCTATGCTACGTTGATCTGATCTGATCTGATCATGATCTAATATTCTATTGTCGATTTCTCAGATTTCCCCGTTTTATTGAATGTAAAAGAAGGAGGTTATAAGGATATTTCGGTTCTTGAAATCAATAAATTAAACAGTCCTGAAGAAGTCATAAAAAAGTATTCAAATATTGAGTTACTTGTAATTAAAAAAGAGGTTAGCTTTATTTCGCAATCCCAACAACTGAAACATCCTTATAATCCTCTTTTTTACATATAGTTTTCTTTTTTGTAATTTTAGAAAAAATATAACGTTTTTTCAATCTTATATCATGTTCCCATTCTTGTTTAGCTTGATTTAAAAATAAATTGACTCTAAAATACCTTGCGGAATGTTTTCTGCAGATACCATTTATTTTTAGCTATTACCAATTGTGCCAAAATATTGCATTTCATATTATATTTATTTATTAAGGCAGTTTCACTTAAGTTGCAATAATGAATTTAATAGTTTAAAATATGAAATCAAAACTAATTGATAGCATATCTTGAAAATTTTTATAATAGAACTATATCGGGTGATTACACAAAATTTCTATAAGACTATATTTCTATGCAAGGTAATTTCAAAAGAAATTTTAACTGTCTCTAATTTTTGGAATAATTTGACCAATTGCATAACAAACTGATGGAGGTTATTTTTGGAGGACCTACATGGAATCTACCTTTACTTTCTAAGAGAATTCCACACACCTTATGTTAATTGTTAACATTTATTTTTGAGTTGCTGGACTTGTCTTTAAGAAATATGTTTATTGAAATATTCCCAAGTTTAAGTTAGCAACTAATTCAAGTATTCAGTGTCATTTTAGTAAATCTATTTATGTCGTTTGCTGAACTTACCCCCATAGATAATTGATTTTATTTAAGTATTCACAAGTGATATAGGCTCCGTTTATTTCACAAGAAGATGACACATGGTTCCAAATGAGGAATGAATTAAATGACATATTAGCCGTTAGGGAGGGGGGGAGGTTAGGTACAGTAACGGGCTAAAAAATTTGTCTTAAATATTGCCAACTAAAGTTGGACATTTGACCACAATTACGGTTACCGCTAGGATGGTGCATCGGTGAACTATATTCAATTTTGCGTGCAGCCGGTGAGGATTTAAGTCACTGCGCCATCGCATTTTCTTTAGTAATTATACATCTTAATTAATTTGTGTATTTATATGAAACCATTATATTACTAGCGATGCTATAATAAATACTTGATAAGGAAAAATAACATTTTCTTAAATTTTAGTTGTTTGATATATATTTCAGACAATGCTATTATGTAGCACCCTAATCTGTTCGACTACGCAGCTGTCGTGGTTATAGATATGGCGCATCGTCCTATTGGTTACCGTACATGTCGTCGAACATCCAATTTTGATTTGCAATTTTGCAAATAAAGACTCATTCAAGTTAATCGTTTCACCCTAATACTATACGCAAACATTTTTTTTGACCTTTTTCCATGTTGAGTTCCAATATGGAACATTAATGGGTGCTTCTTTAGCATCCCCCTCTACAGGGAGCGAGGAGTGGCTCAGGTTTGGCTCAATCGTCAATTTGGCGTGCCATTTCTTTTATTGTGTTAGATATGTGGTTTATTACTCTTTCTAGCATACTTTTCCGTCGACTGACTGCTCTTAGTTGCTCCCTTAGGTCTTTATTTCTAATATAAAACGGTGAGTTGTTTACCAACCGTAGTAGCCAGTTCGGAGTGGTTGTGATGATCTTAATTGTTTTTCCGTTTTGCTCGCCCATAGGTCCTTCTCATAAGTTAAGAAGTAGGACCGATTTACTATTTTTAATTTATACATAGCTTTAGTTTGCTCTTTGAGGATAGAACTCCGTAAAGCTTCAGCGCGTTTTTCCTCTCATTTTGGTGTGGTGTTTAAAGTTTAAATTGTTATCAAGTCTTACTCCAAGGTAAGTCCCCATTTCCGAATTTTGTGTTGGCCTATGTGGTTTGTCCTACCTCTTTTGTTTCTAAACTTGGTAATCTCTCTCTTCTTTTGGTTTAGTGAAATTTTTCATTCCTTAAAGAATTTCTGCAATGTCTTTCCAGCTCTTTTTAATTTGCTCCTCGCACCTGGAAGTTGCATGTGTTTGCATAGGGTCGCGATGTCATCCGCAAACTTGAAAATTTGTGTCATCTTTTCGTTTTCAAATTTAGGGGTATCATTTATAAATATATTAAATAGGCGAGCCTTGTGGTACTCTATCTTCGGCTGTTTTTGCCAATGATAGGGCTGTGCCTTCTCTCACTTGGAACGATCTTGGCTTTAGGAATGAATTTACGAACTTGAGGATATATGCTTGGACCTTGATCCTCGCCATCATTAACAGAATATCGTCTTTCCATGCCTTGTCGTAGGCTTTTTCGATGTCATATAAGCTTACATATGACATCCGTCTGCTTGCTCTGGCCTTGAATATCTGGTGTGTCATGTTTGCAGCCTGTTAGATTACCGTGAGTTTTGGTTTGAAGCCGAAATGGCTGTCCGCAATTAGGCCGTTCATTTCAAGGAAGCTTTGAAGTTCGTTATTTGCAGATTATTCGGTGATCTTTGCCATCCCGTTGAGCAGATCTATTGGCCTTCTGTTTTCTGGCAGGGCCGTTTTTTTGGGATTGTCATCATTATAGCTTTTTCCAGGCTTCTGGGTAGTATCCTGTTTTAAAAATTTCTGCATTTTCAGGTAGTACTTTCGTGACCCTTGTCGGTATTCCGTCTATCTTTGGAGCTTTTTTAGACTTGGAGGCTTTAATTTTCTCCTTTAACTCTTCCACAGAAATTTGTAGTGGATTTTTGCCTGGATGTGTTTCGGCACTTCTTTGCTAGTTTTTCGGTGACATTCGAGGATGATTTTGCTCTATTTCTAAATAGTGTTTCTATATGCTGACTTACGGCTTCAGCTTTTTCCTTGTTTGAGAAATGCAGTTTTCCATTAAACTCCATCGGAATTTTCGGGTCTTTATCCATCTGACATCTTTTAAGGAACCTCCACATATTGTGGCGGTCCTCGTCCTCCATTTCTTCGACAGAGTTGTCCCATTCTTCTTTTTTCCGATTTGCTATCAGCGTCTCGCCTTCTTTCTGTTTTCTCGTTAGGAGTGCTCCGTCTTTTGGGTTTCTGCATCTTACCCAACGCTTGTTTACTTCGTTCTTGCTCTTTACTATGATTTTTCCTTGATCTGTCAGTCCCCATCGGTTTACATGTGTTTTTGAAATTTCTTTTTGGCAGTTCTTTAGTTCTGATTGAATCTTTGTGGCGATTCTATCAACTGCTGTGTCGATTTGACTCCTTTTTTTGATTTCTGCTGATGGTTTAAGTGCTTCCATGTTATAAGCGAATTTCAGCCAATTTATTTTTATTCGTTTAAGCGCGCCTTCTTTCTATGTGCTTCCGTTCACTTCGATGATCATTGGAAAGTGGTCGGAGCTAAGGGCGTGTTTCGTTTCCACTGTAGTTTTCCATTTAAGTTTGTGTTTGATGCCGAGGTCAATATGTCTCCTCTTTTCCCTGTTGGAATTGTGGTCGCGTCGTTGGGGGCTACTATGGTGATTTCAGAATTGTTGTTCAAAAATCTTTGCACAAATTTTCCATTGATATTGGTGCTTCTGCAGCCCCATATAATATTTATGCCGTTGGGGTCTCCCGGGATGACGGCGAGGTCGAACCTTGTAATTGCCGCTAGATCCTCTTCGGTGATCCTGTTGTTCGTGGGGTTGTACGCCGCTATTAGGCTTGTCTCTTTGTTGTCAATTTTTAACATGACTTGTGTTACTTTGAGTCTGGATATGTCTTTATTGACTATTTTTGGTAGGGCCTCGGCACCGAGTGACTTGTGTATCGCTATTACGACTCCCCCATCTCTTCTTCCTTCTCTTTCGGCTCTTACTAGATTATAACCTGTTAGCCACACTTTGTCGCCTTCTCTTAGATGGATTTCGGTTATGAAAGCAGCAAATGAGATCTCGTTCTCCTTTAGGAATTGTTCAAGTTAGTCTTTCTTGTTGTTGGTCCCATTTGAATTCCATATGGCGAGTTTGATTGTATTTTTGTTCATTATATTGTTGAGCCTTTAGTTAGTTGTTTAATTAGTGTCGGAAGTATTTTACTTAGGGCGTTTTCTAGTGCCGGTAACATCCTTGGTGATAGTTCTTCGTTTTGTTCTGGCGAATCTACTAACATTAGCTTCGTTCTCTCTGCAAATGCGATGTCGAGTTTTACCTCTGCTTGTGTTAGATTTTCATGTATGCCTTCCATTCCTCTCCGTTTGGTACTTTCCGGGTTTTGGGTACAATGTTTGTAGTTTACGAGATGTTGGCCCCTGCAGTTACAGCATTTATTCATGGGGATTGCTTTTAAATTGCATTTAAATATCTGGTGATCTTTTGCACATTTCAGTTAACTGTATGGAGCCGAGCACCTGTAGGAGACATGCCCATACAATTGATATCTATAGCATTGCGTTATTCTCGTTTGTCGTCTTTTAGGTTCCACATTTACTTGTAGTCGTAATACTTCCTTTAAATTGAAAATTTCTTTTCCTTTTGTAGTTTTAGAGCAATTGACTAGCATTAAGGGAAATTTCCGCGATCTGTTCTCCAGTCGTTTGGTTACATTTACTTCGTACCCTTCCTTTTACAGTTCATTGATAACCTTTTCCTCTGTTATCCTTTCAACTCCTTTTCCTCTGGGAGCTGGAAGGTATGGCAGGATTGTTTCATTTCCTTCGGGATTTTACGAAGAATTCTGAATTCTTTGGGATTTTCGGTGAATAGTTTAATACCTTTGGGAGAGTTCATGACTTTGATGATTGCTACGCTATTTTCCTCTGCTGCAAGTTTAATTTGAGCATAGTCGTCTTTATTACGCATGACTAGGGAGGTGGCCTTTTAATCTTTGGTATCTGTGATATTAATAATTGACTCACCTTTCTGGATGGAATTTTCAGTGGCGGGAAATCTTCTGTATCCTTTGATGGGCTTAGTGTCCATTCTTGGATGTTCCGAAACTATTCCATTTCCATTATTTGGGATGTCGTATCTTCACCATCGTTTTCAGTTTTCTTTTATTTGGTTTGTCTATCGTGAAAGTGGTCTTGATTCTCTTTTGAGGTTTCAAGCTCGGACAGCTCTTCCACTAACCTTAAAATGCCTTCTTATGCGTTTTAGATCGCCTCTTTGTACGTTTCAATTTCTCTCTTGGTTCTTTGTATTTTTGTTATCGTACGATTTGGCGAAGTCCATTCTGGATATCAAGAACTTTGGTGGTTTTAGGATATCGGTGCTTATCACACTATGTTGTACTTTGCACTTGGATGCGATGAGTATATTGCACCCGACCCACCTACTCTACAAGTAAGGGGAATAATGCACAACTCACGCACTCGTTCGAAGCTAACCTCGAAATACATCTGTCCTCTAGGACAGCTCCGTGACGACTGAGGCGAGCAAATGCAAACCCCTCTCCTTTAGACTGATATATGATTCGATTTATTTCTCGTTTTGAAGATGTGTCGTCTACTTGTTAGCGACTATCTCAAACAATATAAATTATTTATTAACTTACTTATTTTATTGGTGTTCCTAATTGCGACGGACCAATTATCATTTTTATCATCAATCACTTAGTGTTTTTATAACACTGCACTCTTTAAGCTGGCAGATGAATAAAAGACACAATACGTTTTACGCAGCGCGCACGGCTCTTTTATCAGTTCCTTCCTGTTTTGAGTATTTTTGGAAGATCATTTAAACATCTAATCAACGAAATTTAGATTCTTCTTCGTTTTAAATTATTCTGGCACTCACTACTTTGTTTAGTTTAAACATGACCCTTTGGAATTTTATTTACCAAGAATTTTCTTAGTTGCTTTTTACAATTTTTCCCGCTGCGGTTGAGTTTATTTCCCTGCAAATTCTATTTATGCTATTTGGAATGTGGCCTAAATAGAAGCTGTCATTTTTCTGTTTTAACTTCAAGATGTTAGCGTAACCTTCTACGCGGCATACACATTAAAAATGTTTAACGAATTATAGCATAGAAAATAAGTCTATATGCGGATAATACTTGATTTCTGATGTGATTTCTAAAGAATTTTCTCAGTTGACAAATTTGTTAAACTTAGCGACCGTCAAGAATATTTTCTTGGTGATGACTATGTAACATAGGTATTCGCTGCTTATTAAAACAATAGTTAAATTAATTAACAAGGTTCTGTTAATAATATAATTCTTAAACTATAAATATACTTAGAAAGAATAAAAATTCAAAAGGAAGAAATACCGAAGATTAGGGATACAAGATAAGTCCACTGTATTATGAAAACTTACACCTGGTGAAACCACATGAATAAACAATAATAAAATATGGGCCTGTTGAACCAGATATAGCCATCTAGTTGTAGAAAATACAATAGAATAATTAAATCAAATAGGAAACCGTAAAAAATTACAAATAAGTATAATGTAAAATATTTAAGACTAGCAATTAGGAATTAGTACTAGGCGGAGACATCTAGCGAGAAAAATGGAATATAATATTTAAGGTAATCTATAAATTAGTTCGAATTAAATAACAATTATGAAAAGATGGCAGTACGTAATAACTAACAAGTATACAAGGCAAATATACTCAGTGACATGGAAATCGTAACACCAAGAAGGTGTAGGAATTTGTTGACCAAACTTGACAGAGATTTTTAACTACTAAAAGGTAGCAATTCATTAAAACTTTAAAGAAAAAGAACAAAATATAAACATAATTTTTATTAATAATGGGTTAATCGCCCCTATTGGTTACATACTCCCTCACTATTCATGGCATCGAATTTAAGAGATGGTCGATTTCCTCTTGAGGTGTTGTGTCCCAAGAAACCTGTAATTCGTGCTGTAGAGCTTGCAGCGTTTGTGGATGATACAGCAAGTTACTCAGTATTCTCCCTATAATGCCCCAAACATGCTCGATGGGCAAAATATCAGGAGATCGCGGTGGCCATGGTAAGAGAATGACATTATCCTATGAAAAGCGGTCCACAGAACGTCTTGCAATATGGGGATGGGCATTATCCTGCTGGAAAAGTGGGTCTTCCAACTGCTGAATAAATGGAAGAATATGGGGTTCTACCGCTTCATTCACATATCGTTGAGCGGTCGTATTGCCTCGAATGAATACCAAACGAGACCTACACTATATTAATTATAGCACCCCATACCATAATCCCCACGTTGTGATGCACATGCCTCGCAACAGAAAATCCAACATTGAGACGTTCCCCACGTCTTCGTCTGACCCTCATACTGCCATCCTGCATCCCTAAACAGAATCTGGATTCATTGATTAACACCACCCTATGCCACTCCAGGTTCCAGTGTAATCGCAACGTACACCACTCCAGACGTTGCTGTCGGTGCTGAGCCGTTAGTGGTAACACAAGATGTGGCAGACAAGATTGCAAGCCGTAAGCTCTGATTCTGCGATAAACCGTTTAAAGTATTATAGGCCGACCTTCGTTAGCTAACCTTTGATCTGGAAATTGATCTGGTACTGGAGAATCAGTCTCTTGTTGCCATAAGTCAAAGATGGGGATCCTGCACCTCACTTGTTCTTCTTCGGCGCCCACTTCCTCTTCTATGACGTTCCTGATTCTCCCTAGTCCGTGCCTGATAGCAGCGGATAATGGTAGATTGGTTTTGGTTAAGGCAATTTGCAATTTATCTGAACGACAAACCATGTTCGCGCAAATCAGCAATACGATCTCTGTCAGATTCGCTTAATTGACGCTAATTTCCACGTTGGCGCACTCTAGGTATGATCACACCCTCAAAAGAAACAATCACAAGCGGAAACATTAAAGAACTGAACAAAATCTCGCAAAATATACACCAGATAACATTGTTAGGAAAAGCTGAAGAACCGTCAGATAAATCATTATGGCTTGATCCATAATAATGAAATTTTAATCAATTGTTACCTTTTAGTAGTTAAAAGTCTCTACCAAGTTTGGTCAAAAAATTTCTACGCCTTCTTGGTGTTACGATTTCTATGTCACTGAGTATAACACCTAATTTACTTAAATTGCAATAAAATTGATTAAAAAATCATATATAAAGCGCAACAGGTACTAGAAGTCAGAACTTTAGTGTTATTGGAACTTACCTATGCGAAATATCCTTCCGATTTAACGTTCTATAAATAATTATCACGATTTTAACTCGAGACGCTTGTGTTCACCACGATTCAGGACATATTTCAAACTAGCGGGGCTCATGAAGGCCAACTAGACCCCCATTAACGTTTTACGGACATTTTTAAAGAAATATAATGGGAATTGAACTTTATTGCGATGCCGGTTGTGATATGGCAGCCACCAGGACGTCCTTCGTTGACTCGAATTGCTATTAAAATTCCCTCGTAGAGTTTATCTATGCGGGCAAAGGGAAATTTTTCATTACCTGGTATACATTATAGCTCTACAAAGTAGCCTATATAGATCATAAGGCCATTTTTCAACAAACACCCCGTATGGAATGTACCCTTATCTATAAATATCAGGCCAATTTACTTTATAATAAATCTAGAATCAACGTTAATCTTTGCGATAACATTTTGTTGCACTAAACATCCATCTTAAATATCACAGATTGATTCTGACATTGATTGAAATGCATGGTGAAAATGTAGAATTAGGCGGTATAGATTTGCAAGTAGAGCTAAGGAGTGTATATAATGGTAAATGTGAACGTTGAATATACGGTATGTATAAAAATAAGTATGCCCTTATTGAAATTAGTCACGAAGGCATCATTGATGGATAAATATAGAACCCATAGAGGTATGATCATTGTATAAGTAAAAGGCCTACGAAAGCTTAAATCAGAACTTACACCATAAGACATCTACTGAGCAACGCTGTTTGGCAGGTCGAACCTATCACTGTAGTCCGACGTAGTAAATTATTGTTCCAACTCAAATATCAAAATATAAACTACATGAATCGTCACAAATACGAAGAAAAGAGCTAGGATTGTGGATTCTGAAAAAGGAACAAAAGTTCACCAACGCCTCGGTGTGTAAAGGGATTCTGCTGTTTGTGCCTTTCCATCAACTGGGTGATGGAATCTCAAGATCCTGCAAGGAGACCTCTTAACAGATTCTACGCCATCTAGATTGATTCTGAGACCCTCATTTTTTTGAAGAAGGGTTTGATGGTGGTTAAATTCATGGTATGGCGAATTTGGGATACAAAATTTGGTATGGTTATAATTGTAAATCTGCTCTATATATCACAGTACTTTTTAGATTTAACTGAAAATGGAAATATAAGATGGCAGACAGGTAAAACCTACTATAAACTGTAAGCAGTTTGTTTTCCAATAATACAGGGTTGCTTTGAAATAGTTTCAGTAATTTTAACCATGCGTTCTTTAGGTGCCATACACTCACAAAAAATAATAAAAAAAATTAAACTCGATTCTGTTATTAAATTACATTTGGCTGCTTTTGTGAAAGTAAAATTTATCAAAAAAAAAGGAAAAATCTTCGTTATTGAAACTATTACTGCTTGCAAAAGAAAATTCGTTTTATTTCATACAATTAATTTGCTTTTCATGTTTTCTGAATTAAAAGCGATATTAAAAAAATAAAACTACATTTTCTCTTGACCGGTAATAAAAACTTGTAGATTTTCTTAGTGGTGAATTTTCTCAAAATTGAACAGTTTGTGTTGTTTGTGTACGTACGCTTTTATAACAAGCAAATAGTGGCGGTAGCAAAAAATAATTACTATCTTCTAAATTATTGTAGCTACTTTTACAGAGTTCTTAGTGTTCATAAAGTATTACACATACGCACATGGTAATAGGTTACATACGGCATGTTAACGTGTTTTACACGCCAATACAAAATAACATTAAATCACAATGAAATTTATTTTTAATTTTTATTTAAATAAAAAAATTCCGTATCGTTTAATCTACCAGCTCTTAACAAAAAATAAAGTGGGCTATAAGTATTCTAAGGTCAAGTGTTAAGAGCCTGTACAATCCGTCGTGAATGTACTTATTTTAAGTGGAATTGTATTCAGAATATCTACATACTTATTACACAAATTGGGTGTTTTTACAACAAAGAACTTAATATAATAACTATAAAAACTTTAAATAAACAAATCTATTACTGTAGCAAGATGCATATAGTATTCTATATACAAATTCAATTGTTATAGTTTTATACTGTATTATGAAATGATTAACAAGATCCATGTGCCAACTCATTTATTAGCTAAATTAGTATGATAATTTTTACAATTTTAAGGTTCAATCAGAATTGTTGATTAAATAAATTTAAATAGAATTATAAGTCTAAAGAACTATAATAGAACTCGCCATTTATTTATTTATTTTCATTATATAATTTAATAATTTATTTTTAATTATAATATTCACATATATGTACATTTATTTTCTAATACGAAGGGAAATTAAAGGCAAATTTGCCTAGCTGCAGTAACTATTTAACGAGATCTCTCAAGTTGTATATAAATCAAATCATTTTTGTGATTTTTATGAAGCTGTAAACACGTGAAACTGACCGGTATCGAAGTGTGATAAAGTTTTTGACAAAATAAGGCAATCAGCCAGAACTTATACACTAACTTATGACTTCTGTATATGGCGACAATTTTTCATCAATTATAACAAAATTAGAAACAATAAGAATTCCATAGAACATTCCAGGATAATCAGGAAGCTTCTATCTAACTGAAATAAATGATTTAATGATAAATTACGTATTACTGTAACTGATATATGAATAAATACAAGGTTATAGCAATGAGTCATGGCACTGGAATTAATAAATCAGCATTATGACTAATTTTATTCCTTACTAATGCAAAATTTTCAAAACTTCTCCTTTGTATATAAATAAAGGATTCCTTTGGTTTTAGTTTCGTTTAGAATCTTGTTTTGTTAAGTAGTTGTTTTGAATAAATAGAAATATAAACATTTACTTTTAGTGTACTGAATCCGGGTAAATAAATAGTTCTAATTTAGTGGTTATAAATAAAGACTTTCAAACAATTAACTAGTTTCATTGCATTGGTGTCAGGTGTCAAATTTGTTATTAAAAGTGTAAACTCATGGACTATTAATAACTAAAGGATAGTGATAATTAGTTCTACATGCCAATAACAAGAAGCGCCGAAAGAGATATGGAGTCGTTGATGGAAATGTTGCAAAAGATGCAAGACAAAATGAATTTCAATCAAGAACAAATTATATTTAATCAAATTTAATTACAAGAAAAAATGGATTCCAGTCAAAGTGAATTGTAAGAGGAAATGGTATCCATAAATTCTAACCAAAAATAAATTATAGTATAAAATTAAATCCAATCAAAATGCGTTAAAAGAAAAATTTAAATTAAGCTAAATTAAATTGCAAGAAGACTTGAAAAATAAATTAACAGAAGAAATAAGAGATGTTACAAACGAATTGTCAACAAAGTATGAGGATGTAACCAAGAAGTGTGTTAAATTACATCAAAACCTTATATTCGTCATGGTGGATAAAGAAGTCAACATGTCTAAGAAGAAAGCACATTTTGTTCCTCACCTATCTGTTAAAAATGTCATTTGGATCACTAGAAAATACGGTAAAGCACCCACGTATGACGGGAAATCGTCTTGAGCCAATTACCATAAATAGTTCGTGGCAGCTGCAAAATCTGATGGATGGACCATCTAAAAAGGTCAACTGCCTACGTGTGGATGCCCTAGACATTCTATAAACTATACTGGACGATCTGCAGAATAATTTCGACTTCCTTGCTTTACAAATGGAGATTCATTGTGGAGATGGACAGCTGCAACAGGTCTAATGGGCTCAGTTAAGGAGTCGAGTACAGAAAATTTAAGAGGATCCCCCAAGAACTTGTAACTGAAGTTGTGTAGCTAGTAAGCTCGACACACTCAATGACTCCACAAGCCACAAAGTTGAATTGCACAAATTTAGGTGGAAACATTTGTGGATGGTCTTCGAGGTTCCGACACAACAGGCACCTGAATTGGTATATCTGCGTGACCTTTCAAGTACATTGGCTCATGAACTCGAATGTGAAGCAACCATCGAAGAACTATGCTCGCATACGTGCAGTCAAAGCAGTAAAAGATAGTGTTGGGGTTTAGAAGAGATTATTTTGAGACTACTTCAAATAAAAAATTAAATGAACGTAAATCACGATGCTGGAAATATAGGAAATTAGGACATATACAGGAAAATTTCCAAGAGTCTGCGAGTATTATCGCCAATTATACAGAGCATCAAGCTAGAGGGAAGAATCGAAATGTTGACGCGTTCCTAAGACAGCTCCATACAGAAAATTACAAGCACTGCTCTCAGTTGGGGGCAAAGGTGGAAGAACTCCTTATAAACTGCACTACTGTGGCCAACTTTGACTGGAAATCGAATAATATCAAGCAAGGTAAAGAGAATGACCCAGATCTAAAATTGTTATTAAAATGGCAGAATGAAAGTCAAAGACCAGATTTTGAGGAGGCGACCCCACTTAGTATTTCTGTTAAAACATATTGCTCTCAATGGGATTCCTTGCAAGTTTAGGGTGGCCTTTCGAAGAAAAACCTAGAAAATGATGATGGAATTCAATGACGAATACAATTGATGATTCCGAAGAACAGAGTAGCAGAAGTTTTACAATTGCATAATGGTCCATCAAGAGGGAATATTGGCTAAATTTCAAGGATGACGTTAAGGAGTGGTACCAAAAATGTGTAATATACGCTTCTGGTAACAGCCCATTGAGGTGGTGAAAAGTACCAATGAGGCAATATAATGGGGATAACCCATTTACGCAATCAAATAGGAACTAATACATCCTAATTGCAAGGGTAAATGTGTCGAAGCATACACTCTAACAAATCAAGAGGTACAGTGGACAAGACCTTGATGGAAGAATTGTTTAGCCATTTCAAAATTCCATCGGAATTGCATTTAGACCAAGGAAGAAGTTTTGAGTCTACCTTATTACAAAGTCTCTCCCAGGTGTTAAAAATATGCAAGAGCAGAACAACTGTTCTTCATTCACATGGAATGGTGAAACACGTTCGCCCGTATGTCCATGCGCCCGTCTGTATGTCCATGCGTCTGTCTGTATGTTCATGCGTCCATCCGTCCTTCTGTCAATTCATCCATCTATAAGGGCGTGCATTCTACCATCCATTTGTTCGTTCGTCCGTTAATCCATCCGTCCATACGTCCTTCCATCCATTCATCCATCCGTCCTTTCGTCCATGTATCCGTTCATTCGTACGTCCTTGCGCCTGTCCATCCTTCCGTCCACTCATCTGTATGCCCACACATCCGTCCGTTCGTTCGTAAAGCAGTGCGTTTTCCATCCGTCGATCCTTATGTCTGTATATCTTCCGTCCGTATGTAGGTCGTTTATATTTCGTATATGTACCGTGTGGTGACTCATTGAAGCGTATAGAGGAAATCTAATGTAAATTTTAATTTATGTTTTTTTATCTTTCCAATTGATTTCACAGAAAATGTGCAAATACAAAAAAAATTCAAAATTAAAAACTGTCCATGATGGAAATGGGTTACAATATATTTATTAACCGTTTGATTTTTAATAATATTCAACTATTGATTATCAATAAGTACTCGTTAATGAAATTAATAATTATGTCCGTGTAAATAAAAGCAACATTTATTTAATGAAATCTCGCAAAATTCCATTATAATACAATTTAATTTTTTGTACTTTTACAGCCATTCAGCCAAATTTGTTTTTTCTTTTTTTTTTCATTGGCGGTTTAGAAAGATGTAAATGGCCACCCTTGCCGATTCTAGAACTGGGATATGAACTCATCTTCCCAATTCACTTTTATTTTTGCTACATATTAATTACCCAATTATGAGAACATGGACAAAAACCCATATACATCATTTTTATAAATAGTTTTTATCGTAAATTAGTATGGACTGTAACACTGGTTGTTTCAATTTTCATACAAACCAAGTGCAAATAATAAACCGAACAAATATTGCAATTACTTTGCATTACTTGAAGGAGGAGTCACCTCCGATATTCACAGAATTTGTACAGATGTCGCCATAACCTGGCTCAGCATTTGAGAAATATTTCTTCCCATATTTTCTTCGTTATAAAAAAAGAAATAATTTACTGTAAAACATTATTTTAAAGAGAAAATGATTTTACTCGCCTTTTATTTTTAAAGAATTGAAATATATAAAATATGAACCTACAAACCGACTTTTTCATTGGCCTCATTACAGAGGCACATTAAATTAATTGTTACTTATAAATCTGTAAGTATTTGAATAATTTCATAAATAAAAGGCGTAGTCCAAAGACTGACAATTATAAACTTTTAAACAAAAAATGAATAGTTTTTATAACAAATGTGAATTTTTAGAAACAGTTAACATATAATTTCCCATAAGACGTTAAATTGCTAGCAACGACTGTACGGGCTCTTAAGCTGAAATTGGATGTTGAATTCAATATCCAAGTTACGTGAGCGCTATTAAATAAAAATTAAATGACCTTCAGATAAAGCACCGACGAGTAAAATAAACAGAGCGAAATTCGATATATTATTTTAATTTGTTGTCAGCAAATGCATTCGTAGTTTTCTTGAATGTCTTACTGATTAATTAAGTGACCAATGATAGCAGTTCCTAAAATGTTTTCATTTGTAAAATTTTTAAAAAAGGGCTTAATGGGAATAAGTGATCTCAAAAATGTATCTCTTCTAATACGTAGAGTTGCCATTTTCGTTTCAACAACTATTTCAAAACAACCCTGTATATTTGAAAACAAAACTATTACTATTAAGCAGCTAGAATTCTTGAAGGAGTTAGAAGTTTCTCTTCTTTCAGGATATTTAGAAGATCGAAAAATATTTCATGGCTAATTGACTACTTTCATGATGGAAGCAAAATTTGCCGGTAGAATATATTTTACTTACAAATGACTCGTATATAGCCGATATTTCATTTCCTAAAACTTTACCGTACCCCAAGTTTTACTTGTCATCTTTCATTTTTATTTTAGAGTAACCATTATTTCTTTTTAAATATGATACTTAACTAGTCTCGCGGTTTTTAACGCTTTACCTTAGTTATTGATGGAAGTTTTACTATGAGTTGTTTTTATAGCTCCAGATAATTAAAATGAATGAGAGCACCTTTCATATATTATTCGCATTTTTGTTTTAGGTACACGTTTCTATATTGTATTGATTTTATGTCATATTAAATCAACGTAATAATATTTTGCAATCCATCTTCATCATGCCAAACCGATACTGTACCGCAGATGTCGATAAAAACGGAATGAACTAAAAGATTCATGCTGTCTTATTCTGAATTTATTTATATTGCCTTTAAATATTTTCCAAGACTCGTCGTGGCTTTGACAAATATAATTCCATAAAATATTTGTTCCTCAGCATACAACATTTACTTATTATATTTTGTTGACTATAATTAATAAAATTTGTTCGACATGATTTTCGCTGTATGCAAACTTTTCATCAATTTACTACTTATTTTTTAATAATCTTGACTGAATGAAAAGCCTTTTTCTGTGGAGTCCTCATTAAAAGGTTGTATCTTTCTTAAGAAGTGTTTTATAAAACAAATTTAATGTACGTCTAGAGCACATCTTTGAAGTACATGGAATTTTTTTACGCCCTGTATAAAGTATTTAAGTAAATACATCGGCAGAAATGTAGGGTTTCATTATAAGTATTTGACAAATATTAACTGCTTATGTGATTGCAAAATTCAAAATACATGTTGACATCTCACTGATTATTAAACCCTGCTTTATTCGATTTTAGCCCGGTTTTAGCTGTAATGAATTGTTTTCACTTTCGGTATGGACCCACTACTTTGTTTAATTTATGTTGTTCTGTAATATTGTCATGAGATAGTATGACATACAAACATCGAATATTGGCCTAATTAACTCAGTGGAGACGGCACGATTCGAAATCTAACTTACAACATTCAGATCACTCTGTAGCTATTTCAGAAGTCGCATATATATAATTTAATATTTGTTCTTCAATACAATTGCTAATATTTGATAATAACTATTATTTTTACTGGTATTCCAGAATTCAGGTATAATTTTTTTATCCTTGACAGGAAAATGTCACTTTATATTAAATTAAACTAAATATTCCAGTGCACTGGCTGACGATTCGAGATTTTTTATCTCTTCCTCAAAGCAAAGCACAAGATTTGAAAATATAAAACAGAAACAGAGACAACTATAACATACACACACACACACACACACACACACACACACACACACACACACACACACACACACACACACACACACACACACACACACACACACACACACAC
>JAHWXV010373145.1:0-14044 GCA_024586415.1 Phrixothrix hirtus | reverse complement strand
TAACCTAACAAAATGACACAATACATGGGTGCGTTCAGTAACAATTAAATGTTAACCAGACGTTTCAAAATAGGCGCTCAATTTGAAAGACCCATTATAAATGTGTGTGTGTGTGTGTGTGCGCGTTTACGCATATGCGACTTCGCGCGTGTGTGCGGGGTCTTGTGGACGTGGGTGAGCTCGTGCGCGCGCGCGTTTTCGCGTTCGCGCGGCTGCGCGAATGCGTGGGCGCGTTTGTGCAGGTGTGTGCGTATAAGTGCGTGTGTAGTTAGTATTATTACCTTACTACTGGATCATATAGTATGAAGCCGTATATATCATATTCTGACATATACACACCATCTTCCAATATTAAAAAAAATTAAGGGAGATTATTATTTACGTTGTATTACATACAACCCGACACGTCCCTCTTTGCCACCCTGTCTCTCTTTGTCTTACAGTTTTACGTATTGTAATACACTTGAATTTATTTTATGGGATACTATTAAATTACGTTGTTTTGATAATGTAATTCCCTAATTTTAAAAAGTATCGTCATGTTTTAAAATACATCGTATTTAATATACAGACGTATGGACGTACATAAACAAAAAATTGAACACCTAAGTTAATCATCTTAAACACAACATTTTAATATGTGCGTTAAGTTTACCGGTTTAATGACCTCACTGCACCGCAGTTGCAGTAAAAGTTTCATCCAAACGATTATTTTTTATTGCGCCTACAACATAGATAAATGTTGTTCATACTACCCTACTTTTGAGGTTGCGCGCAACAAATAAAAGTTGCAAGCAGCAGGACTTCATATGCTATTTTTTGGATTGCATGGAAGTTCACATGTCTTGCAGTTTATGTTACGCAATTTTTTAGTTACTATAGCAACAAAAGTAGCCGTGTGTGAACTTGGCTTAATCCCCCTGAAGGGTCTGTTGGAATTGTGTAACTCGCTGTTATATTCTAAGAAACACAGAAAGGGACGAGAATGTAACCAATAGTTATTTGTTAAATCATATGTGTTCAGTTGCAATATGCTCTTAAGTAACTGATGCCCAACTGAGTTTGGATGGAAATTTATAAAATAGAAATTACTATTATATGTGTAAGAGTAGCTCTAGCGATTCAACAACTAAGCCTTTTTCCACAAATAAAATTTTTACTAGTTTATACTAGATACTTTTGGATATTTGCGTATTATGATTTCTATCCAACCTTTCAAGTTTTGCAGTTTTAACTTTTGAGCTAGTTCAAATACTAGTAAACGTAAATCTTTACTGTATTTTGCGGGCTCATCATTGGTTGAGGGTTAATTGACTGTTTCCCGTTAGTAAATATGTTTAATATAGAAGGACTCGTTTGTCGACTAGTGTTCAAGTCCCTCATTAGCTCAGTGGTAGATTATTAACGCGAAAAGCCAAAGGACCTGGGATCGTGCCCCAGTCGATGAACGAATTTTTCTAACAATTTTAAATATCTAATTTCTAATTTCTATTCTTTTGAGGATAAATTACTATTCACTTAATATAGTAAAGCTTTACTAATAAGGTCAAAAAACCGTGTTTACATTTCCTTAATATTATCAGATATTTCATACTTTACTAGAGCTATCTAAAAGGTAAGTTTGCCTATTTGCTTTCTCCGCTACATATGACCACAATGACGAGAAGATTGCAAAACATATTTAGCTTGAGCTTTTAGCAACACTATAAATTTTACTGTAAACTTAGTACTGAGCAGCTTGGTTGCCAATTAATATAAAGCTACCGTTAATAAATCTGTTGGTTAAATTCATTAAGCGATATGTAATATGTATGGTGCCACGTGTATTGTAAACGACCTCCTTGGTTTTGAGATTAAGTAGAAAACTTGTGGTTAGGTAAAATAATTCTTATGAGTCATACTTAGCTATTTGCTGTAGTTTTAATAACCTTTGGTTGTTTTAAAATCATTTAAGTATAATGTTTAATTTTAAATTCAAAATATTATTTATGATTCACTTATGAATGTGAATTTTACATTATAAATTATTCTACATTCAACTCTTAATAAGAAAATTTTTCAATATTATTTACCTTTCTGTATTGTAAAATAATTAAATTTACTGTCAGCAGTTATATGCATTTCAATTTCATATGAATCAGTAAAAAATCCCCTAGTAGTCCATGACCCCGAGATGACACATGCATTTCAATAGTGAGATCACCTGGAGCATTTGCTGACGTAACTACCGGATGCAGATTGCGGTATCAATTTCATCTTGCAGCTGCAGTAGTATAGCGTGATCTGTCGAACACGTTACTTCTGGTTTCAGATTTGAGGGTTCTTATGTTTATTTAAAGGTGAGTCTAATTCAGAATTATTTATAGTGCTGAACTGATTATAGTAATCATAAACTAATAAATGGAAAGTTTTGAATGTTAAATTATAGTTAAATACGTTTAAAATGTTGTTCACGCTTCCCTAAATTCACCAAGGATCTCATTGCTACCGATTCTCTAGAAACGAAAATGGATTTCTTCCCAATAACTGCTTTACCTATGAACTTTGATTAGCAACTAAATTCTAGTTAATATGTCTCACGGTGTGACTAATTACTCAGGCGGAGGTGAACTAAATTCTACAGCCCTGTACTTCTAATTATTTTAATGCCAACACTGTGTGCGAGATGCGAATGATGTATTAACAAATTGTTGAGCTACCAAGTATCCCTCGGATTTATTTAACCATCAAATAAACTTACAAATGGTTTGTGACTTGAAGTAAAATTTATTGTAAATTATTGCTCGATTATTTTATAACTGATATACTTTCAAACGGTTTCTTTCACTAAACATGTTTCTATATATGTAATTCTTATTACTTATTAGTAGATTAAAGTGGTTTTTATTCCTTTTATCTTTATACAAGTAGTACTAACCGCGTAAGCTATATACAACTCAATATAGACGAAAATAATTAGTAAATATTGAGGGCCTGCTTTTAATCTGTATTTTTCGCTGACATTATTTATTTTATTATTGTTAAGGAAGCTTATTCACCTTACAGGATTGAATATATATAGTGTTTCATTTTATAAACATCTTTTATTAATTTTCATCGCTAATATTGACAATTGAAACAACTGGTGCCAGCCGATTTTAACCGATTTCGATTAAAACATGGTACTAATATTATAATATCAGTACCGTGGAACATACTTCGACTTCATTGATTTAACCGACTATTTACACTGTCCCGATAGTGTCGTATTTCCAGTTTGTGCTATAACCCTATGTCAATGCAAAGAGTGTGGCGTTGGAAGAATATATTCATAAAAAGACGAACAAATGTTGACCACGAGGAACATAAATACGCGTTCTCTTAGATGTCAACTGACGTTTGACAGTTATTAAAATACGTGTACGTTTTGCTTATCCGCGATAACGTACCCCCACACCTTAATATTCACCAGGTTTGGCACCGAGAGCCTTCCAATAGTTTTTACAATTAAAGAAACATTTAAGCGGTCACAGGTTCAATAACTACAATGAAGTGCTCTCTTTTTTCAAAAATTATATACCGAATTCTTTAGTAGTAGATCATAAACAATTGTGCGGTTTTATAATAAATGTTTAAATAACACTACTCAAATGTCTTAGCTCGTTTCCTTTACACGCAGCCGAGAAAAGATAGGAAAACTTACTTCTGGGATAGCCTTCGTATTAATCCGAAAATATTGTTTGCCGCCTTCCTAAGTCTCCTTGCGACTTCCTTTTTGACAATTTCGGTGATCTTCGAACTTCTTCGGCAAATCTCGAAAGGGTAAAACATACGTATCTCATTTAAAGATAACTTTAAGTAAGCCAAAACCTGGTTAATTTGGTGTGTATTTGAAAATTACGGTGCAACGCAACGTATTTCAGAAAATGAGCGATAAGCTTTATATGTCTGGCGGAATCTTGACGCGTATTTTAAAACTCCCTTATCAGTCTCTACATACGTTTACCTAATGCAAGCAAGCTTTGTTAATTAATTCTCAAAACTAGTTAGTCTTTTCAAACTAAATTCGTTATAAAAGATCGTTAAAAGCAGACGTAAAATGAACGTTCATAAATATAAATCAGTTCGGACTTGAGATTTTGTTCGTTATAGGCGACCGTTCGTTATATCACGGGTTTGTTATAACAGAGTTACGCTTCATTGCAATTTTTTATCATTTTAATAATAATCTTTTCTAATTGTTTTATCTGTTTAATGTCACATTAAATACATACAGGGCAAATTGCGATACGTCAAGAACCTATTTACAAAGAAAACGGTCAATGTAATGTAACCCATATTTACGTCAGCGTTTTCTTTAAACTTCCATAATCGGTAATCTTTCTTAGGTCAATATGTCGGCAGTTCCCAAAACGCAGATGTTCCTTTTTTTAAAAAATATTTTTGTAGTTTAAAAATAAGCATATTTATGAGCTAGAACGGTTATATTTGCTTGCCTAACATTATATCAAATCAACCTTGTATAAATATAGACGGTCAAACCTTCATTTCAGTCAAAAGTAATTTAAAAAGTAATGCACCGTGCATTGTTATGTCATGACTCCTTAATCCATCGTTAAAAATAACTCATATTGTAGTTTCTGTTTTGTTTATTCTAACCTAAATTCCAATAGATTAGTCGATATGAAAGGTGCAGTTTTACCTTACACATATAAAGTAGCCCTCAACTAACTGGTCATAAATGCAAAGTATAAATCTTAGAATAACAAGTAAAACTTGAGAAAATTTTTCAAACAGAATGGACTTAAATTTATTTTCTGTATCTATATTCAAATTTTGTTGGTTGAAAGAAATTTACGACCTCCATAATTTTCAAATATATTTAGTATGAGGTTATTTGTCAGTGTAACGTGTTATATCTACATTTTTAAGTATATATAGTGCATACCGTAGATTTATTTCAGCAGTGCCTGTATTTGATTAAAATGACTAACGTTAATATCTATTCACATTACTATTTACATAAATTACTAGAAATACGCAATCAATATTGTATATTGTTCTGATCGTGATTTGCATGAATTGGTATCATTGCGGTTTTAAAAAGTAAACTCAATTCCAAATAAGCGGAACTATTGTTTGTGACGGAAGGATACAAAATAAATTAATTGTAATTAAATAAAACAGTTTTTTCCGTTGTGAACTATATAAAAAGCTACACAATTTTAAACAAAGAATTTAAGTAGTTCGATTGTCTTAAGGATTACTTAAAAGGTCTAATAATAAAATAAAAATGGAATAGAAAAGTTAATCAAAAGACAAAAATGTTATTTGCTACAAAGTATTTTTAAAAAAGAATTTGCACTGCGAATTATATGCTTTGCAAGTACTAACTATTTTGCTGTTGTGAAAATTCAAATCCTTGCATTACTTGTAAATTTAAAACTGTCACATTTAATCTTTGAATACATCCAATGGCACTTATATTCAGTCAACTGCGCTAATTGTTGTATATTCAACTCAACTGTCTTATACAGTGCGTTTTTTATAAAGTGAAGCATCAAGGTCATTCAGATTTTGCCGCTTATTTTTGATTTTATGTATAGTAATTTAAATATTAAAATACGTATGTCCGCCATCTATTGGTGAACTTATTTACGAAATTAACCCTAATTATTGTAAATTTGTACGACATATCAATATCACATGTATGAAAACAGCAAGTTTAATTTTACTTTACATTTAATTACTTAATTTAGTACTTGCAGAGATATGTAGTCGACAACGGTCAACATTATCTTCTGGAACCCGATTTGTTGCTTTCAACTCATGTAACCAAAACCATTCATACAGGAGAAGCGTTGTACAATTCGATATGAAAAAATAGCAGGACATGTGTATTCACAATTTTGAGTTTACTGGTGACCAATGTAACAGCAAATTTAGAAATTTAAAGAAGATATATAAATGCATTAAAGGTAATAATAATCAAACTGGTTGAGGTAGCATTACTTAGCCATACTTTGAAACATTTGATAAAATATTCACCAAGTCTTCAGATGTAATGCCTCTTATTACTGCAAGTAATCTCAGTAGGTCATCTTCACAATGCATGTTATATATTCTTTATAATCATTGCTTATTGAAAAATAAGGTATTTCATGGCTATGCTAATACTAAATAGCTCGGGATACGTAATAAAAGAAAATGTTTACATGATGAACCACAATCAATGAAAGATTACAACACAGGGGAATACAGCACAATGAAAAAATATCTTTTCTTATAGAAATAATTGACTTCTTAACAATTAAACTGTGAAATAAAAAATACAAAACCATCTGTATATTTATATTTATTACGATTACAATTTGAAATATGTATGCATTATTTTAACAAATGTTATGCAAAATATAGCACGCTAACACAATGTTTGGTACTAATTCAGTTTTATAAATATTTATGTTTTAAAATTCTAAATTGCCCTAATAAACCAAAGCACTGTTCAATGTATTCTCTGAAAAGAATGTTTAAAATTATGTGACTTTGTTTTCGAGATAAATTTCCATTATCTCGAAAAGGCGTCAAAACGTATTGTATACATTATATGCGGAATCATCTAAAATATGTGTATTTTCAGGTAACAGTTCTGATGAATTATTTATAATTTATCTTCCAAAGATATTTTGTGAACACATTAGGGAATTTATTATATTACACAAATTTGAAAATATTACCCGCAAAAATACATGTAAACATATAATTAGCCACCAGTTGCTTGTAAAATAATTGAATGGTATTGCTTTCTGTTGCAATATACTACTTAATTTTTGTCAATTAAGTTATTGGATGTGACTCCCATCAATCGCACCTAATGCATTAGGAAACCCTTGTTGTTCTTTAAATTATTATGAATTATTATGAATATAATTCCACATTTTTCTACAATAAGTGTACAAGTATTTAATTTAACTTACACAATTGCTGTTTATCGTTCCCATTTACCTATAAATTTCTTGATTAACCAACACTTAAAGCTATTAACAATTGGAATTCCGAATTTAATGTAGGTCACCCTGTACTATATTTATTCTACATTGCGAAAGTAGTCCTATAATTTGAAAATGCATTTTTACAAATTACGAATGTATACTGAAAACATTAAACATAACCTAGTATAAATTGGGAATGAAGTTAGTTTTATACAGCTACCCATATTTTTAGGTAGTGGCAAATTTTGTAATTTTCAGAATTCCGATGACCTCTATGGTACACTATTAAGAATACTCACTATACTAGATTTGAATCCAAGTAGGGGCCTAAATAGATTGGTTACATTTGGAAGTCGATATCATCTATAAAATTGCAACTGTCGTACAGTTTGCATTACTACACACCAACTGCCGAGAGCAGTTATACGTCATCCTACAGTTGCACCGACATTAATGTAACGTAAGGATAGTCGATCAAAACGCCAACCGGCACAAAACATTTCAGTAGTAATTATGAAGAAGAAATACTTTGATGCTTGTTTTTATGCCGAATAAAAGACATAAGGGAACGTGCAGTATGAGTTCAATTATTATTACAATACAAACAAGAATGTGATTCTAATACTTTATCTCCAAATATCAGGCGATCCAAATTTTTTTGATTATTTCCAATGCTTATTCGTAGTCGATGACTGAATTATTATTATTTTAAGTGACTAACTTGACGTGTTTATAGGAAACATATTCCATCTGAAGAAAGGATTACTATAAGTATGATGTAATCATATTGATAGTCTCTATTGTATATATTTTATGAAATAAATTCGTAATATAATGAAGATTCCGTATCAAACAACAAGTTTCATGTTCAATTCTGCAGTTTATAAATAACTTGAAATTTCTATTGAATGTGACTAGATGATGAGGATAAATTTTGATTCATGGTAATATTCTCTATCTTGAAGAGACATCAATATTTTTCACATTTATAATTTCACTTTAGGCACCCAGCTACCGATTCCATAGGATTTTCTTAAAATAGTTATTTTCCTGACTCAATTTCTAATATATTCCGTTCGACAGATTTTCTATAAGTTCGTCTTCCCAAATGTCATACTTACTTTATCTTATTTGACAAAAATTGAAAATGTTTTGCGTCTGCTCTGATTCGGGAGTCAAATCTAAGATTCATATTCTTTCCCCTTTTTCTTCTGCTAGGTTTTTTAAAAATAGTATCTGTTGGAGTTGTCCCTCAGTAATTTCAATTTTGTCTGTAAATTTACATCAGAGAAATAAATATTATATGGTATAACGAAAAATAATGCCTCTGTAGTTGTATAATTTTTTATTATAAACTTTTAGTTTTGGAGCTAAAACTGAAAGAAATACAAGTTGTACCAATTTCATCTAATAACTTATAACTGAATGTGTAATCTTACTTTATTATATTAATATACGTTCTGCAGTTTTGACAGTGTGTAATCTTACCTTATTATATTCATATACGTTCAGTAGTTCTAACAGGAACGGATGTTTTCAAATATTAAACCCAAAATCATATAAATAAAATATAAATAGCCAAAAATTTAAAAATAAACAAAATAATGGGTACAATATTGATACTGACAATTGTAGAAAAATGGGGATATTTCTTTCTCACTAACGTAAATTAGGAATTTTTCAGGATTTTGTTGACCTTGATCTCAAACAATTTTGAACATATGGTACGCTCATAAATATTGATAATAAACAGATTTATAGTTATTCTAAACCCTGTTGTGACTTTTCCCTATAGCATTAGCTATTTGTGGCTTGATTAAATTTGATGATACCAAAGATATTTAATAAGCGTTTTGTATCAAAAACTTGAAGGAAAAATAAAAGACAGAAATTTATTGCAACACATGTGCTGAAAATGAAACGTTGAAAATATCAGAAAATGCGATATATTCATATGGAGGATGAAATCTATGTATCGTCACGCATAAAAGATGTATTTTCTGGCTATTTTCTAAGTGGTGGAAGTAAAATTAAATGGCAAATGAGTATGATTATATTGAAGAATGGACAAAAGAATTTAACAATTTCATGTTTCCCTTTAACAGGTTTTTTTAAAATTTCTCTGAAAATATTTCACTCGATTTTCCAATTTTGTTGGCACACAGGTGTATGGGCATGGGTCCTATGGCGCCGAAACGTCTGGGGGCGCCAAAGTATCAAGGACACCGCACAATGTTGAATCGATCGCTTCTAACTTCAATCACTATGTGCTAAGTACTCATTACACGTTCATTGAATTCGTTGATGAATCTAAGTAGTTTACTATATATTTAAATGAATTTATGATACGCATAACGTGATATCGAGTGAATGAAAACCAACTCGAATTACAAGGGGAATCGGTTGTGGATAAAAACGATGATTACATACACCCTGTATATATGTTGGAATAAGTAGAAATGTGAGCACCACCTTAGCTATATAAATCTCTATTAATAATATGTAAATAAATACGGAAACTGACGCACCCAGTGTATAAAGTCATACTTAAATTGGAGCAGGAGGTATTTCGGTAATGGTCGACAGCTTTATGTGCTAAAAAAACTAGTTATAAAATTATCAATATTACTGACATGTTGTAGTCAGCCGATAAGAGCAAATTCTTTGAACTCTTCACTTTAGATATAATGCAGATGTCATTAAGTAGAAAATCATCTTATATACGTCTGTAGTTTAATTTACATCTGGAACTGGTATATTATTATTCCGAAAAATCTGCGCGTCGAATAAATAAAACTAACTAAATGAAAATCACTATTATCTTAATACCATATCAAAACATAGATTAGGATTAATAAAAGAGTTTTTGAGAAATTTTGGAAATTTTGTTCAAAATACAAATCTAGCTGGAGGCGGTTTATTATATTCTCGTTACATACTTTTGACAACTTGAATCCTTGTTCTTAAACTAGGATTCAATGACTATAAATAAATTGTTTTTGTTGAACAATTTGTTTCATTTGTGTTTACATTTTTCTATCGAAATCTGTAGCCCACGATCTTGAACATGCAAAGTCTTATTTCTGAGAATTTAAATTATTCTATTTTAACAAATAAAATTGCGAATTATGATAATATAGATAACACCTTCACGCAATTTCTTGCGTAATTTATTAAATTTAGTTAAAAGAAACAAGTGGGTGTTACCCTGCGTCATCCAAGTTTGTTGATATGGAATTCAAAAAAGCCCAAGGATATCCGAATTCTAGAATCGAATAGAAGACATTTAATTATAATCAAGTGCAGCCAAAAAAATTTATTGCATAGAAATGAACAATTGACATAAGGGTTGGCAGTTACTTGGGTTTCTATCATTATTTTCACACATTAAATGCAATATTATCATGTACCGATGATTAGGAACACTACGGCCAGGTTTATTCGACAGGAAATTCCACTCACAAATCTGTACCAAGTATGATTTTCGGGAACAATTGGATTCAAATCCACCAGTAATTCGATAAGATGAAATGGTACAACGTTGTATTTAATTGACGTGGAGTATTCAACTAAATTTTCCTTAAAAACTGCGGCATTAATCAACTTTCAGCACTTTTGACCACAAATAATTTAACATTAGCACAACAAATAGAGGCCATTATATAAAAATTCAAACATTATCGAGGAACTACAAATGAATTGAAGGTATTTTCAATAACTTATTTACTTGTGTTATATCGCTTATTTCTAGTTGAATTTTCTCTTCCAACATATCAATACTATTTACTGTATCGTAGTCAAATAAAATTTTACTTTTTAAAAATTTATCGCCATAAAAAGCAATCTAGGGGTTGTTTTCTCAATATTTAAACTTGAGAAAAGACTCTTAAAAATTACTAATAGGACATTTAATTACGGATCTTGATTAGGTCTACGCTTAAGTACATTTCTTAGATGTCCATAATTTCGCAATTTCTTGTGGACTCAGTTTATCATTGGTTGCGATAATGTATGACTACTTGGATGACTTTTATTAGACGAAACAAAAACTTCTCCATATCCGAGTTTGTTCCAAGTTTTTTTATACTGGTTCAAATTGTTCCCAAAAGCATTCTTGTACATGTACAAACCAGAGATTGACAAACAGAGCAACCCCAGTCCTAAACTCACCCTTATTATTTTTTAACTTGCAAGAAAAAGTAGCTGACTTAAATAGAAGTATACGACTTGAAATTTTATACACTTTTATACACTTAAATAGAAGTATACGACTTGAAATTTTATACACTTTTTTAAAATTAAAAAAAATTGCTAGACATCCTGGTTGGCTTTAAGTTATTGCCAGGCGATAGCAAACTTGCAATATTAAAGAAAAATTGTGCTCGTTCTTATACAACAATAGTACAAAACCCAACGGTTTTCTTGAAAAGATTTAATAAAAGTCAAAACTTTGTCGCGGCGGAATTCAACAACTAATGAATACTCCTATTCAGGATTTTTCCATGAAATAGTTCTTATTATACACAGTAAAACAATTTTTATATTTTATATTTACTTATTAATCCCTTTGAATCACAAGATCTGGATATGAGGCTCATCAGAAGTATACACAATGTACTATAAATAAAACATAGAATTTACAATTTACAACTGCCCCAATTTTTCGGTAAAGTTAATGGTTAAGCCATAATTAATCCCGTAAGAGCCGAGTTTAATTTCATGTGTCTGTCTAATATACCTAGTTTGGGTAAAAAATGAAGTTCTTATAACGGCACAATTTTTGGATTTATTCCTACTAGAACCTCTAAACACATAATTTTTTAAGAGAAAAGTAGAAAATATGCACATAAGACAAAGTTATTCAGTAGGTAGGGATGTGGGAGCACGATTATGTTAGTGTTTGTACTCTTAGAATAACATTGGATTAATTAAATTTATGCTCTCTGAAGAACGCTATAATATTTATGATCAGTTTATGGTATCATAGTCGTCGTGTAATATAAAAAAATGGGTCTACTAGATAAAAATATAAATAATATACAAAAGAATAGAAGAGATATGTTACATATATAATTACTTAATATATATTTCAATCTTGTTAGAGTATTGTCTTTTACACAATTAGTGTTATACTTAAAAGGAATTCCAAACCAGTGTATAAAAATTTCAAATACTTGCGAGTGAGGGCGCTGAGGGATAATATACGCTCTCGCTCGCACCTGCACGGCCACATCTGTATGTCTTTGTCGCACTTACATAAAATAACTTTTTACGTCTTTTACATATGTGGCCATTCAAATCATCTGGCTTACGATATATGTACATACCACGTGGAAAGCGTCGAGATATGCATAGGAAAATGTAGAAACGAATAAGACAGAATAATTTGGTTGAATTTATAGAATAGTTACTTGCCTGGCAGCATTGAGGCATTAAGCGGCGTTCTCGGTTTTTATCAGGCACGGAGCACGTAACTATCTCATTTTACATTATCTTACAGTGTTTAATTGTGCATAAAATTTCTTTGAGTACAGATGGATTAATACGGTATAACAAAAAATACAAATAATTGAATTGTATTACAGTGGAATGTTGCAAGATTTTATTAAATAAATGTAACGAAAATCCCCATTTATTAAACAGTGTTCTATTTACAGATGGGGTCTCCTTTTAGTTACACGTAAATTATTAACTCGCCTGTAATTAGTTTATAATATAATTAGTTTTAAATTGCAGTAAATAAAAATGACTAATTGTAAGGCATAAACACAGACCGCAAACTTTGCAGTAACTAGTGACATAAAATAAAATAAAACCACTTGATAATTATGGATAGAACAGCGGATCAGCAATATATTCATTTCTATACATATGTCATTTCTTTCCAAACTGTTAATTTTTGTTGTTATAAAAACACTATTAAAGTTACAGGCGGTATAAAATTTATATTGATGCAAGTGTGTAATCGCCTGGCGATTATTTGAAACTAACCAGGATGCCTGGAAATTTGTTTGTAAACCTAAAAAGGTCTCTAAACTAGTATATAGAAATTTCAAGCAGTATATACCTCAATTTAAGTTAGCTATTTCTTCGTATAAGTTATAAAATTATAGGACTGGGGTGCTCTGATAGGTTGTTGATATTTAGTTTGTACATACAGGGTGTCTCGAATATAAAGAGTATTATGTAACACATATGTACATGGACCCTTAGGGTACACAAATCTGTATATAATAATTAAACAACTCAAAAAGATTTCGTAAATTATTATGTGAAAATCTGTTATGTATACGACCTGAAAAATACTTTATTATGAAATGTGATGATTAAAAACATAAATACCACTTTGTTTGTGTTTGCAAATCGAGTTTATAGCCGACAGCTATTTTAATAAAGGATAATAAAACATATTCTTTTAAATCGCCTAAATTGGTTTTTTCTTCTAAAACTATTATCTTTGAATAATTATTAAAGAAGTTGTTTGTTAGATAAAATTGAGATGTTTTAATTTTAGTAGATACAGTGAAAACTGTCTAAGGAGCAAAACTGGAAAAAGCAGAATCCTGCTTATTCGGGAAAATATTTACGATCCCGAAAAATTATAGGGAAAATACATAGGCTAAGCCGGAAACTGCTTAAGGCGAACACGGAAAGAAAATATAGGTCGGATGGAATAAATTTAACCTGAAAAATACGGAAAATTGGGTTACTCTAGTGTATATGTCTCCATACGTAATGTAAATAATATGTATGTTTTTAACATTCATAAATTTGTATGTATTCCTTAGAAGGAATTAAAAATATATTTGTGTATTAAATTTAACCGTGGGACTTTTTAATGTTATTAACAAACTTCAAAAGGGACTTACTTACTCATACTATTCTGCTAAAACTCAGAATTAACAGTTCTTGAAACGACTCACATGCACTTTCAGTCCTAAGTACGTGCGTATATTGTGCAATTTCATGCGGTTACAAGTATTCTCGTAGTATCACGTCCGCGAATAAAAAAGTTGTTTTAACTTTTTAAATCATCTTAAGATTGTTATTTTTAACTAGATTTTGTTTTTTTT
>JAHWXV010373092.1:0-11315 GCA_024586415.1 Phrixothrix hirtus | reverse complement strand
GAACATCTCTTGAAACATTAATGTTTATCTTGTTGTTCTTGTTATGCTATGTTTTTTAAGAAGTTACTTATGTGGTAAGTCGATTAAACTAAATTTTTAATAAAAACATTAATCTGCAATAACTCTGTAATTTTGACAGATAGACATAATAAACCGTATATCGTTGAATCTGTCCTAAAGAGATCTATCACATCCATAAAAATATACAAGGTGTTCCATTTAAAAATAAAAAGTTGACTATACTTGTTACTTACCTTGTATAACTACGTGAACGAAAGTTCTTCCCCTAGATTTAGAATTTTTTACTGTATCGACCAGCAAATATTCGTAAAAATTAATAAAACCCGTTTTTGAGTTATTTGCAATATTCCAGACTTTTTGGCACCCGGCATACAGTGTTTACAGCAAATTTATTTCATAAGTGAAAATTTTAATGGCGGGAAAAAATAGACACCAAATGTCGATTTTGTACTGGCTGAATAGTTTCTGTAAGGGTAAACTGCAAATCGATCCTTATTTATGTTTTGTTTTTCAAAATCGAAAATAAATTAGCATTAAAGATAATTCGGGCGTAGTCCGAAAATTATTTATGGTAAAGATCGATTCACAAAACAAGACAGAATCATATCAATGACGAAAAATCGGACCACACTAATCGAGTTACATTAAACTATAAGTTTTTTATTTGAATGGTGATATGGCGTTAGAGAAGCATTATATCGCACATGGTTGCCACGTCTTTAACCGCAGAACATGTGAATATATGTAACTCTGCAATTGAAAAAGATTATTGTCGGTGTTATTTGAAATCAATAGTAATCCGTATTTCTAATCTTAATGCATTAAAATAATAAATAACTTCCACTACAACAACACCAAACTCATAAATAAATTGCTGGTAACCATGCAACGCACCATCACACGTTACGCGAAAAAGTAACTAGAACTTCCATGACAAGTTTATTTTACGCCAACGTTTTAAGGTATTTGCACTAAATTACCATGTCATATCACCATTACAATAAAAAGTATTTATTATACAGGGTGTTTGAAAAAGAATTCTCTAGTTTTATGTATAAATTTAATGGTGAAATTAATTGAAAACTACATAAATGAGTTCATACAATGAAAGAGACTATTTTCAAGTTTTTCTTAATGTTAGTAAACTTCAACGTGGGATCCATTTGTTACACTGCACAAGTCGAGAAGATATTTCACTTCTCGCCACGTATTCACCAACATAGGCACTCCTAATTGCAAGCTACGTCTGGCCAATGACTTCTTTGGGCTCCGAACACACAAAACACGGATCTGTTCAACAGTAGCTTCAGAACTTGGTCTACCTGGCGATTTCGCTTTTAAAACGCTACCGGTTTTCTTGAAAGACTTTAGCCAATTACGGATAGTTTTTGCTGTAGGTGGTTCACCGCCATACTGACATCTAAAATTACCTTACACTGTTATAATAGACTCAGTTTGCACAAGCCAAATAACACACTGCGCCTTCTGTTTCGGAGTAGTCATTGCACTGTACTGAACGACTGAACTGAACTAAGCACCGGCGCCGTTATTCTCGAGGTCAAGCGGGCCTGCCAACTGCAGTGAGCAAAATTTGGACAATTGATGAATCAAACACCACAAACTAGAATAGTGTATGTCACTTTGTACAGATTCTAAGGAATATTAAAACTAGGGAGTTCCTTTTTAAACTCCCTGTTTAAACGTTTGGAGGAAAGATGTAACATTATGTAATATTTACCAGATTTCATTTCATATATATTTTTTGGCACCTGTCATTATTGTGTACATGTTTAGAACTATAAAAATTTGATCAACTGATGACATCCGAAGCCCCCCAAGCCGCCCTCTGGGTACACCATTGAATATAATTCGCTTCAAATATTTGGTTTTAAGCGTTCTCGAGTGTTCTCACAGGGCTTTCGGCAATTAAAATTGCTTAAAAATGGATATATAAGGTATCTAGAATTGATTGAAAAGAGGACTTACGAGGGCCAAATTGAAACTTATTTACGCCTTTGCGGGCCTCGATCTAGTGTATTTCCTTAAATTCAGTAATTTTAAAAAATACCGGAACTGATGAAACAAAACTTCCGCGCTATTGCACTTGATAAATTAAATAACAAATAATATTATAGAAGAATACGGGGACTAATTTGTCCGTTCTGGAATTTTTAGGGACCATCTTGTTAAAAGGATACCAAGTCGCTGAGAGAGACTATGTGATAATCTCTAACAATCTTTTGCGTCCCTAAAAATGCCAAGCATGATTTTTTTCGACTTTAACTTTTTCTGCTGTGAATGAAATTGATTTCCTTTACTATCGCAACTTGTGTCATATGTTCTACATCTTAAGTGCACAATGGAGCTTAAATAAAGACCTCGGCAAAGATATCCAGCTCATAGCTGTCACTGTTTTTGGGCATCCAGGTCACTGTTCATCAATATCCAATTTACGAGCATCAATCTATTTAGTTACGACATTTCAAAGTTTAGCGTTGCTATTTTTTACAATTTCGTTATTGCTGATAATTTTCAATTACTGATAGGTGTTCATATCTCGATATATTGGCACACTTTAGCAATCAAAATATTTAACTACATCACCTTTCTTCACCGATTGGGAAAAGTTTGTTGTAACCAGAACTTTTAAATTGATTGTAATTGTGAATTTTTTTATTTAGCGTGTTTAATTCTATGGTGTTCAGAGAAAATAGTTTTGGTGCAAGTCTATTTGTAGATGTTTCGCGTGCGTGCAGAGGAAGTGAGGCACGCAGTGTGTGTGTGTGTGTGTGTGTGTGTGTGTGTGTGTGTGTGTGTGTGTGTGTGTGTGTGTGTGTGTGTGTGTGTGTGTGTGAGCGCGTGCGCGTGCGCGCGTGCGTGCGTGCGTGCGTGCGTGCGTGCGCATGCGTGTTGCGCATGCGTGTTGCGCATGCGTGTTGCGTACGCGCGTTTGTTGTGTGCGCGTGTGTGTTGTGTGCGCGTGTGTGTTGTGTGCGCGTGTGTTGTGTGCGCGTGTGTGTTGTGTGCGCGTGTGTGTTGTGTGCACGTGTGTGTTGTGTGCGCGTGTGTGTTGTGTGCGCGTGTGGGTTGTGCGCATGTGTGCAGAGGAAGTGTGGATATTTTCAATTTTAGTGAGGCACGCAGTGTGTGTATGTGTGTGTGTGTGTGCGCGCGCACGCGCATGCGTGTATGCGTGCGTTTGTTGTGTGTGCGCGTTTGTTGTGTGCGCACGTTTGTTGTGTGCGCGCGTTTGTTGTGTGCGCGCGTTTGTTGTGTGCGCGCGTTTGTTGTGTGCGCGTGTGTGTTGTGTGCCCGTGTGTGTTGTGTGCGTGTGTGTTGTGTTCGCGTGTGTGTTGTGTTCGCGTGTGTATTGTGTGGGCGTGTATGTTGTGTGTGCGCGTATCTAAGGTTGATTGCAAAATTGATTTTCGTGTAATATTTTATTAGGCTAACGTGGAAACTTCTGAAATTAATTTACTGCTCTTGTTGCTTGTTGCAAATTTAAATGGAAAGTGAGCGCAAGGCCAGCTTAAGGAAGTGGATTTCACATTAAGAGATTTACATTGATCCGAAATATAGTGAGGTTTAACTTTTCTAATTTTCAACATCATACAAAGACTTTACTATGGAAATGAATATTATTGATTTATGATTTCTAAACTGTTTATTGCGGTAGTTTGGCACCTCCTACGCAATAAAGGAACTTCTTGTGCACATTTATAATTAAAAAGGAATTTGCATTGGGCTAAAATTTAGCGATTCTTCCACTAACTTGAATTTATAACAACAAATAAGCTGAGGTAATAATACCTATTATCAGAATGCTTTAAGGTTATAAGTATAAATATTTTTTGATGATTTTCGCCGCTTGAACTTAATCAAGTTAAAAAGCTTAAGATAATAGGCTAATTGGCTAATAATTAAATTTTTAAATATTTTGAAAAGTCTCTAAGGTGTTAAAATTAAAGTTGTTCTTGTACATAATATCTTAAACAATTATTTACATACGTAGATTGTTGTTTGCCTATTGTTACTCTGTGAATACAAACTTTCTTTATTTCAAAAACTCCGACCTTTGCTCTCTTTTATTTTTTAATTATATTTAATGTGTGCAACGCAGGCAATTAAAAGACATAACAAATTCTACATATTACTATTATTATTATTACACATATATCGTATATATACTCGTATATTGGAGTCATCTATTCTCAGGAAAACGTATACCATTTCATATTTTAAGTTATGTCAAATGAACTACTTTTGAAAACTGATAAGTTACTATATTTTAAAAGTGTCATCAAATTAAAAAATGATGCCAACACTAGAACATAAATTATTTATTTTGGAATGGTAGTTTTGTAAGACGACTTCACCATTTTAGCTCGGTTTGGAAAACTCCTATAATTACATACGCAAAAAAAGCCAAAGTGGTGGCATCTGTGAGTAAAGTTACAGTCATAGCATTCTTTGGTAACCACGGTATGGTTTATCAACATGTTGTACTGCGACACACAACTGTAACAGAACAATATTGCAAAAGTGTACTAAAAACCTTGAAGTACCGTATCAGGCGAAAACGGCAACAGCTCCATGTAACAGGGTGGTTGTTGATACATCGCGATACTGCACGACCACACATTGTAAATATAATAATGGAATATCTTGCCGAAATCAAAGTCAAATGTAGCTCAGACCTGGCCTCTTGTGACTTGTTCTTATCCCTGAAGTTCAAAAGCGTTTTCAGTCTTCGGCACAGGGTGAACGCTGTGTAGGCGACTCTCAAGGATATGTCAAAGATCGCTTCGATCAGATCTTTGAAGGATGGCAGAAACGTTGAGAGAAGAGTATTGCAACCAATGAGGATTCTTTGACAACGACCATCAGCAGTTGGAGAACGAATGAAGATTTGTAATCAGAAAAAATTATGATCATTTATTATTGAACAGTCCTCATACCAGGCGCATTCATTATGTAAGTTTCCCAGACTACCAGAAGATGTCAGATCATGAACATCAAGATGCCCATGGGATGCCTAAGAAATTCACAATAGGTCTATCTACTGCAACAGTTGTGAGATAGTGATTGCTTGAATTCTTCCCAAGTTAGGTCTGTGGTAAGATTTTTGAATACACAAAGCGTGGCGTCGATTGCAATTCATTGTCAAGTGTGTCCAGTATATGGGCAGCACATGGTGTGTTTTGCAGTTTTCCGAAGGTCGTCAAAATATCCGTGACAAGGAGCGCAGTGGACGGCCATCCCTCATCGATGGGGGCCTGTGAAGCAGGTGCAGCAGCGCGTTATGGTGAACCGGCGGTTTACACACGGAACTCAAGCAGCCATTTCCCCCTCTTTGTTGCACGAAATTGCCATGAAACATCTGTTGTTACAGAATTGTGTGTAAAGTGTACCAAAACAACTGACACCCATCGCATCGACATTTCTGCAACGGCGATGAGACGTGGGTTCCTTACTTCACACGGGAAATCAAGCAATAGTCGATTTATTAGCATCACAGTGCATCTCTGTGCGGGACTATATTCAAGCAAACTGTGTCGGCGCGGAAATTGATATGCACGGTGTTCTGGGACAAGAAGAGAATTCTGCTCGTTGATGCGAACTGTTACTGCGAAATACTGAGGAACCTGCAACGGGCTATTCAGAACAATAGGCGCGAGATGCTTAGTGCAGTGTAGTATTAATCCACGACAATGCTCGCCCATTTACAGCCCATCACACAACACAACTTTTACAGAGGTTACGCTAGACGTTGTCTGGCCATCCTGTCTACAGTCTTGATCTTGCTTCCAGCGACTTCCATCTCCTCTTACAGCTGAAGAGATTCATATCTGGCCAGCATTACTCCAGTAATGAAGAAATGCAGACCGCCATCATACGCTGGTATCACTCTCAGGCGGCGGACTTCTGCGATACAGGGATATATAAGTTGATTCAACGGTATGACATATATCTCGGTTCCGGCGGTGATTATGTTGATAGGTACTCCCATGAATGCTGTATGTTCAATAAATGTTTTCAAATCAATTTATTTTGTTTCTGTTAACGGCTCCAGAGTGAACTTATTTGCTGGATGCGTTTCATATAATACAACATAATACAACTCATTTTTTTTTAAGTTTATTACATCCAGTGGTATTGTAATTAATTGCAAGTTCTTATTTTGAAGTGATGAAATATTTCTACTATAAAGAATATTTGCATGGAAAATGCAAAAATATACTCAAGCATCCTAGAATAAACGTTTTTTTTTTTGCTGGAAACGCAAACATTTTTATTTTTCTTAAAGTACATAATTCATGCACTTTGAGAAACAAATATTTTGATATATGGATCTTTTATATTTTATAAAATTTATAAAATAAAAAAATGGACTATCCATCTTGCTACGCTAATTACTTATCTTATAAGCAATAAAAACGAAACACTTATCTAGTGGAACGATTAAAATTACATTAAAATACTTTCATTGAAAAAGATGACTGCAAAATATAGTGTTCATCATTTAATTAATAATACAAACACAATCAAGATTAAAAATCTTTTTTGATCATGTTGAAGTAGAAAATTAATTAAATTAGAATACAAAAGTTGATGTATTAAATTTGGAATCGAAAGGCCACATTACACATTGCAAATTACAGCGCTGCTTGCTGACATTGTTTTGCAGCGTTGTAAGATGATTGTGTAATAAACCAAAATAATCAGTTGGTGTTCAAAAAGTGCACATTCGCCTGCAGCACTGATATCAACTGTATTAGATATTTTTTCGCGGATCTCCGATTTTTGTACGGACCACAACCGTGTAAATGTTGAATCGCACATGCGCAACCTGTTCAAATGAATTGCTAAACAATTTCGTGTGAATTTTAATACTATTTCTAGACGTTCACATTTTTGTGTCTATTTGGATACATCATAACAGAATAGACCAAAACTGTACTGTTAAATCCAGTAGTCACTGGAAAAAGGACTTTATTTATATTTCACTTAAAGCATGGCTGTCAATGTAGTCATTATACATAACAATATGAATGGTATAATTCCTTCATTTCCAATGAGCTCAAAGTTGGCTATTTCTTAGAGGGCGTGTCTAATGGGTACGACAAAACGACAGTTCACAACATTGCTGAATGACGTAAAAAGCAGTGCTGTAAAATTTTGCGGAAGTTGAAAGTGCAGAAAGCCAATTTACACAGTAACTTTCCAAGTAAAAAGCAAAAAATCTGATTAGAAAATATCAAACACATCACCGCAGTTTTCTATTAAACGTTTTTTCAAACTTACGTTTCACGACGACGAATATTCCAGACAGACAATTTGTGATATTTAAGAATATTTAAGAAGATATGATTATATAAGCATATATCGTTTCTTTTTAAAAAACGATGCCCTCAAGTTCATATAAAAAACCTGAAGATCCTTGATTCTAATAGTCAAGTTCATTTCAGAATAGTATATTACGATATAAGATCGGTAAAGGCCTTATAACAGGTCGAGAAAAAGTTAGAAAAACGAGACTCAAGGGTCGAGTTTTGCTAAGTTTTGAAACTTGTTATACAGGGTGTCCGGGAATGTTGTCCTTATTTTCAACAGGTAAAACTCAATTAATAAAAGTCGTGTATACTTGAAATAATTTTTATTTATATTTACAAAGAAGGGAAAATCATTTATCCAGGCGTGCTCCTTCACGCCGCTGCACCTCTTCAAGACAATATCGAAAATTCGCCATAACTCGTCAACATAGATCGGGAGTAATTGTTTGTAGTGGGGGTACACACTGAAAAACAGGTTCTAAGGGACGGTCACCGAAGTGCGTTTTGTGTGAGATAGTTTTACGAAAAAAATCGTTCTTTCATCACAGTCCGTTGCTCATTGCCAGCTCCATGACATTAATCAAACTCGTTCAGCCAAATTAATTAGATATTGGATTAAGAAATTTGAGGCAGAAGGCACCACCATAAACAAAAACCTTCTGGTCGACACAGGAAGAACGCTTGAAAATGTGAAACGTGTTCACTCAACAGTGAGGCGCGCACCTCGCTGATCTGTAAGAAAACATGCAGCGGTCTTCAATCTATCAAAAACAACAGTTCACAACATTTTGGTGAAAGACTTAAAATTGCATCCTTACAAAATCCAGTTCGTGCAAACTCTGAAAGTAGAGGACTAGCCGATACGGACTGCTTTTGCGGAAACATTACTGGAAAACTTCGAAAACTTTGAAAATATTGTCTTCAGTGACGAAGCGCATTTCCATTTAGACGGGTATGTCAATAAACAAAATTGTCGATACTGGTCTAGTGAAAATCCCAAAGAGAAACTCGAGAGGTCTCTTCATTCTCCGAAAGTAACTGTTTGGGCGGCGATGAGCGCGTCTGGCATTATTGGACCCTACATTTTCGAAAATGTAAATGCCACTGCGCTCACAGTTATTTCTAATCGGTGCAGGAATATACTCCAGAACCTTTTCAGGCCCGAACTCGATAATTTTGTTGGTTTCGATGAAAACACTTGGTTCCAACAAGATGGAGCCACAGCCCATACGGCAATTGTTCTCTGGAAAAGTAATCTCTAAACGGGTGGACATTAATTTTCCAGCCAGAATTCCCGATTTAACACCCATGGACTTTTTTATGGGGTTATCTCAGGCCAAAAGTTTATTGTGAAATGCCCAGAACTTTGAGACAGTTGAAGGCAAAATTTGACAAGAAATGCAAGCAATTACTCCAAATCTATGTCGACGAGTTATGGCGCATTTTCGATATTATCTTGAAGAGACGCAGTGGCGCGAAGGGGTACACCTAGATAATGTTATTTTCCATAAATGATTTTCCCTTCTTTGTAAATATAAATAAAAATTATTTTAAGTATACACGACTTTTATTAACTGAGTTTTGCTTGTTGAAAATAAGGAAAACGTTCCCAGACACCCTGTACTAAAGCACTTAACAACGATCGCATGTCGTATTTTATTTTTTGCGGTAACGACAATTTGATATCAGACCTTTACTGCGTTTCATAACAGTACCAGTAGCGTTATGAACCATAACGGGCTCGTTGTGAAGCATAATCGTGGCGTTACTATGACAATCGCAACAGTTCGAGAAATATATTGGAATGTGACAAACAACAGAGCTGGTAAATTTATAAAAATAGGTCGGTAGTGCAACAATGTAATTTACGTAGCTCTAATATACATGAACTACAGGTAGAAATTAATTCTCGCCTAAGGTTAAGTATAGACAAAGAAACCAAATACTCTAATCGTGCAATCATCGCGTAAAGTGAATATAATCTATTTTTAATGTTTTCACTAATTTGTTTTATTTCATACAATTAAGACTTGAATTTAAATATAGCACGCCACATTCTATGCGCACGTGATTTATTTTGTTGCGCTACCTAAACCTGGCGAATACTGTTGATATGAACTCTCCTTTAATCAAGATTGATTTTCGCGCTTCCAATCTGTTTTTGTACATTTATCAACTATGTTGATTGTCACTTTCTGATATATTTTCCGAACTGTTACGATTGTCATGGTAACGTCACGATTATACTGCATAACAAGTACGTTATGGTTCATAAAGGTACTAGTACTGTTATGAAATGGAAAAAAGATTTGATATTGGGCAATAGTTGTCATCAGCGCAAAAAATAGTGTACGACACATGATCGTTAAGTGCCTTAGTATAACAGGTCTTAGCAAAACTCGACCCTTCGAATCTCGATTTTCTACGTATTATAAGGTACTTACGATGTTGTATCAAGGAAGAAGATAGGTTAAGTTATTATTTAAGAGCTGCAATTTACCTTATGATATTTTCGTATTCTTTGTCTCGTCCTTTCGACTCTCTCCAACGACGATACATTACAGAAGCGTCTACATTGGCAGGACTGAAGGTGTTGGGTTCGTTGAGTAGCGAAATTACACTTAAGAGTATGGTACGAACATTTTGCGTTGGATTCCAGCGTTCGCAAGGTAACTCCCCAGATTGTGGATCGTCTATAGGTGGATGAAGTATACTGATACAAAGATCTCCATTCTGAAAAAACATTTCGATTTAATTCAGTTTGAAGTTGTAGTTTTATATACATATAAAATTTGGTTTACAGTGACGCAAACATGTCAACTTTTAATTATTTATGAAAATCTTATATAACAAAAAATTTTTTCCTATTTTTCAAACTACTTTTCTTCATAACACAATTTATGAAATGGAGGGTATAAATTGATCAGTTACTTGTAGAACCACGAGGGCACAATTGCACTGACAGCAGTTAGTTACTTAAAACAAATTTACTGCGCATGTTATCTGCCTTAATTTCCGAGTAGCACTACTACAGTAAGCGGTTAACATGTATTACAATAGGCTTCACAGTACACACTCACGATGTATGCACAATATAGAGGGTGTTTCAGATAATCTCATTCTTTTTAGCGATGAAAGAAGGCCCTATAAACACCCCAATAAGGGTAAAATTAAAAGAAATACGAATACTAAAAATTCCTTTTTTTTTTAATAATGATAAGTCGACTATGCATATGCTTTCAAATGTACAGATACCATCGAGTAAATGTTTCTTACTAAATAAACATTTCCGTAGTAGAGCTTGTACGTGTTTATTTTAATATTCGAAGCAGACGCATAAAAACAAGACTGTAAAATGATACACCTTTGTAAATGTCGGTGACTCATATCTTGATAAACGAAATCATGCCACTTTACGTCAGTTACTAGATGTATTTCGTTATCTAACCAGTGTTTTAATAATAAAAACTAAATCGCAAATTGTGCCCATCTACACCGTGTTTAATTCATTGGTACTTTTATGTTAATAAAATTGTGAATAGGTCTGTAATAATGAAGTACTTACAGATATAATTTAGTTAACATGGATATTAACACTGTAAAATGAAAAATTAGATTAAGCGAAATAAATCTGTAAGTGAATTACACACTTTAATATTTTTAATTATTTGTAGTTTCGAAGACAACTTCACAAAAATGATACTAAAGGAATTTGTAATAATGTAGCTGAAATTTTTAAGACAATCTAATTGGCCATTTAGGTAATTAATTATATATCCAAAGAAAATAATGGGGAAACTGTTTTGAAAGTTTTAAAATGTAAGGTGATTAATTATATTAAGTTTGATCAATAAGATTATTTTAAAGGCATCAACTATTACAATATTCTTCTTGTATCACTTTTTAAAAATTGCTTTTGAAACAGAGTATAAAACAATGTTTGATTATTCCAAGTCGAAT
>JAHWXV010373074.1:0-14221 GCA_024586415.1 Phrixothrix hirtus | reverse complement strand
ACAAGTTCAATAAGTCAATAGAGACAACTATAGAAAAATAATATTGAGCACAAACGTTATAAGACATAGTTTTACCCCTACCGGTCAAATAAGTGACAACAAATACTACAAGTATGTAAATGTAATTAAACCTATACTGGATGAAGGTGAAAGGCAAGAAATGTCGGCTGCTGCAGCGGCACACACAGCAAAAAGAAACGTTACAGTAGTCTAGGCGGTGAACTCTTCAAATAAGTATATCCTAACAAAAATCCACCAGAGTACAAGTATTGGGACAGCGTTCACGAATTACTCGACAAATTACAGCTTCTTTGGTCCCAAAAACTTGCAGACGATTCGGGACACAATAACGAAATTATCGCAATCTTGGAATTACTAGCCGAGGCCGTTTACATGCACATGCCTACTAATAACGACTTTTTACGTGTAGGCCGTCAATGAGCATTAGCTATTTATTAAAGTAATAATGTATAAACAACAAATCGTAAAGGAGCTGCATAAACCTTCTAGGCGAAACTATCCTCGAAAGCGAACAATAGCTAAGGGGCTAGATGAGTCATGGCAAGCAGATGTAGGCGAATTTATACTTTACGCCAAACAAAATAAAGGTTTTACATACATTTTAGTGGTTATTGATTGTTATTCGAAGTATTTATGGACTCGCCCATTGAAGTCAAAGACAGGTGATGATGTTACTAAAGATATGGCTTCGATTATTAAAAATGATGTGCGGCGTATTCCTCAAAATTTTCAGACTCATAATGGCAAAGAGTTTTACAGCGATAAATTTGAAAAGCTAATGAAGACCTACAACATCAATCATTACTCTACTTATTCGACGAAGAAAGCTGCAATGGCTGAACGAGTTATTAGAATCATTAAGCAAGATTTGTACAAGACTTTTAGTCTACTTGGAAAATATCGTTGGATTAATGTCCTGGATGACGTCACGAGCAACTATAATAATTGTAGACATAGAACTATTGGAATGAAGCCTGATGACGTTGCTTCTTACACGAAACTCGATTACGTCTATAATAAATTAAAAGTATTCGGAAAACATCGTTACAAAGTTGGCGACGTAGTACGAATCAGAAAATTCAAAGGCACTTTTAAAAAAGGATTTGCGACCAATTGGTCCACCAAACTGTTCAAAATTGCTAGAATTCAATTAATTAACTCAGTTACCTATAAACTCATTGATATGCAGAATCAGCCCATCTTTGGTGGTTTCTACGAGCAGGAACTTCAGAAGGCGAATCACAATGACGTCTACCTAGTCGAAAAATTGCTGAAACGTAAAGGAAAGAAGGCGTACATCAAGTGGCTGAGATTTCCAAAATCTACTTGGGAAGATGTTTCAATTTTGCTTAATTAGTTTTTGATTTGTATTTATAGCTAAATAGAATAAATAAATAAAGTAAATGCAAAGTGTTTTTTATTTCCTATTTCTTATATACAAAGTATTTATTTCTTATATATAATGACATATTTTAAACTTATTTCCTATTTCTTTTATACAAAGTATTTTATTTCTTATATATAATTAATGACATGTTTTGAACTTATTTACAATGTACCAAGATGAGTCCTGTAATGCTCGTGGGGTAGAGTGTCAGTGATATCATCTAGTAAATACCTTTTATTGTCAAAACAATATAGGCCAATTTTGTGATGTTCTATGCTATAAACGTTATGCGCATAGGATCTGATGCTTCTTTGAACAATTTCTTTCGATTTACGCAGACTTAAGCATTCTACGTAATCTTCAAACGTGATTTTATTTTTTATAATATTATCTCTAACTCCCTTTGATTTTTTGACGCATTTTCCATCTTCAACCTTAAACGCGTACATTTTTGAGCATAAGCCCACAAAATGCGTCATTAATAGACCGTTTAGTTCGTCTTTCATGAATCCGGGAACTTTCTTATTGACTAAAGGAATTGAATATTTATTGTTAGCGAAATAATCACTAGTACCAAACATCCGTATATTGCATTTAATGACGTCTCTATTAGCGTCATCACATTTAAGTTGATATAAGGCTAGCTGTATCTCCGTAAAAAAACTTACAATTGTCTACGCTAAATTTATTAAGCATGTACGAATAATGAAAGTTATAAACGCACACTTTGGAAATTTCTAAAATGGCCATACCAATATATAGAGGTTTATTGAAAACTAATTCAGTTTTAGCGAGCTCAATAGCCATCAGGTTCTCATCAAAAATTGTCCTATTATGAAAATTTGGGCTAGCAATTAAATTTTTGGCCCCGTAACGTCCCTCCCATTTCCCAATATGCTTAACAATACGACGCTTACGAATATTCTACATGGTTCTTCCGAAAATTGCATTTATAAATAATTTAAATAGATTCTTTTCGAAATTGTTTTTGGCGGATTGCCTAAGATTAGTATTTAGTTCGATGTACAGCTTTAACCATGCATATCGTTTAAAACTTAGAATTTTATGAATTTTCTTTAAAATTAGCTCGTTTGCCAAAGCCTGTATCAAATTGCAGTAATGAATAATGTAATTCGTTTTATTGTACACATTAATTTAGGTATTTTCGGGTTTGGGGGTTTGAGACGCTGACAACAGAATGGTAACTCTCTACGGCGGTCATGAATAGACTGTGGGTAGTCTAGGTCGACTTCCAACATGTAGCCTACGTCTGAATCATCCGTAATATACAAAACATTAAAATTATTGACATTCTCTACCCATTTAAAGCCACCATAAGGTAAGTATTGCATCATGGCCCAACTGTATAAATTATTTACATCTAAATACGGTAAATACTGGCTAAGTTTCGATGGATTGTAGTTTTCGCCCATGTACTTGTTGTTAGCCTTCGCATAGCGATTACACCATTGAGATATTCCTCCGCGTATACCCCTTTCTACAAACATGAGCATGTCAATGTCTTTAATAAGTTCAATTTTGCACCCCGTATACTTTAGCATGTAATATCACGTGTACCCAGGCAACGTATAGTACCACTCAGGATCCAAGCCGTAAGTTTTGTGCGCAATCGCACGAAAATTATGAAACACGTCGCAGAGAAGTAGAATGTCCGTTTTCATATAGAGAGTTTTTAATTTCAAATTTACGTCAAACACTTTGCGCATGATTGTAATCGTCCTTGGAAATTTATGCATCATTTAATTTATTGTAAAAAGCATCAATTGGAGGTAGAGTTGTTTCGTTTAATTTTTCTAAAGAACTTACGTAATCGTACGGGAAAACACCTTTACGAGTCAGCAATTTAGACTTGTCATTGTCAAGATGTCTAAATACAGATTTTAAGTGTTTTGAGTCTTCGTCGTTTGTTATGAGTCTATGAATCGGAAATGGATGTCTGCGTCTGCGTCGCGCAACGTGAAAGCAATGTACTTTTCGTTGTTTACCGGTACCAAATGAATGCTTCCTAATTTAGAAACGTCCCTAATAAGAAAATGACTGTCATAACCGCTTAAATAATGATAGATCACGGGTATTATAAACTTGTTTTTATAATTTAGATTGCAATTGGAATGCGCAAATCCCCGAAATTGCCCCGTTAAATGATTATGGTCTATGACAATAACATTTTCCGCTCTATCTTTAATTTTATACTTTTTCCCGCAAATATAACATGATGTAGCTAAATGTGTAGGCGGAGCTTCCTGCATAGGCTTGTTTTCGCGAAATTTATCAGAAACGCTTTTTGCAATAGCTTTAACTTGTTCCGCAAACCATTGCATTGGATTTTGAGCGCGATAAGAGGCGTAAAAGGATAAATTTGGTCATAACTGCAATTTAAATACAAACCTGCGCTAAATGTTTCGTGTTTTTGATATGAAATAGTTTTCTTATCTACATTTTGGTTTGACATTGGTATTAAAATAGATTCAAAATCGCAGTAAAGTATAAAAGGCACAGTTTGTTGATTAGTGAAATTTTTAAATTCAACACAATTGTAAGGGGGAAAGATAATTTTGTAATCATTCATTTTTCCACAATGTTCTTCATGATCCCGTAATTTGTCTGCGAGACAGCGATCGCATAATGCTTTTTATGAACATATTTACTTAATTATTGAAATAAAAGCCGCGAGATGTCTTTATTCAAGCAATAGTGATATTTAATGTTATCATCATCATCATCATTAATACCGTGTGCATCATTTGTTTTTGGAAAATATTTATTTTGAATTAAGAGCAAGTTTACATATCTATTTAATTTTAATTTTGTCAAACGGCTAGGCACTACGGTAAAATTTTTTTTCTCTTATTCTAAAGTGTAGACATTTACAGAAATTGAATTTTGTTTTTCAAATTTTGCAATTTGACTAAGTTTAACGAGGAAATCAATTCCTTGCATATTCAGCATAGTTGACCAATGGGGATAACAAGAAAGTTTATCGGGATGTTTATTACTATTTACTGGACATAAGGCCGATACGATGCTCCAAGGGAAAAATTCGTTGTCACCATAATTTTTTATATTTATGCATGCCTATTTCTAGCAATGGCTTTAGGAAGCCTAATGTAAAATGATCCATTTCCTATTTCAGTTTTATTGATATTAATTTCTAGGGAAAGAATCTCTCGTAACGCCCAACTACTTTCTTTTCCTGGAAATCTTCCAATTTTGCTAAAATTTTGTCAATTATGTGTTCCTAAAACCATTGCTTTAAATTTGTGCTAGTATCTATATATGATGGCATTTTTAGTGCTAAAGAGCTTTATGTCAACGATTTCCAATAAATTTTCTTCTCCTTCATTAACACGCTGCTTTACAAATTCTCCGCTAGACGATCCATTAACTTTTACCACTGGCATTTGTTTCAGAATGTTTTTAATTCGCGTTTTGAAGAGGAAAATGCATCATTTAGAAAAGGGACAATATATACGTTTTAAATTTAAAATAATGCCGGTACGGACTCTAGCGGCAAAACAGCTATTTACATCAACCCATTGTTCGTAATCCCTGCGTTTAATCCTCCTAGTGTTCGTATTAAGCCCTTACCCTACAGCACTTTCATGTTTAAGCAATAATTTTTGGCAGTGTTTCAATTGACTTATAGTAGCTAATAATTTTCGATGACTGCCAACGCTTAGTTCTGCACTTCTAATTGCGCTATTAAACAATCTACCATTGTGTTTTAAATGTTTAAGCAAAATGTTGATAGTTTGTTTGGTGTTACATAATAATAAGGCATTTCTAGTATTAGCAACAACTTTGTCACTTACTTGAACAGTCTCTTCAGGATTACTGCTTAAACTCAACTTGGCGGAAAAACTGTGGAAGTGCGGTTTGACGCTCTTTTGTATGTGAATAGGTGTGGTAGTGGTGGCGGTAAGCAGTACTTTAAACATTACATAACGCATTGTTTCTGATATGATGCTATAATAGACATAAAATAAAGACCTGGAAAGCTAGTCAATTTAATAACAATTTGGAATCTCAATTTACGAATCTTACAATAAATATTTAGCTATATATACTGTACGTTGTACATACATATATTTATAAAATACTTACAAAAAGTTGTTTTATGTGTTTCTTTACCTTTTTTACAAAATAAATTGCATACAATGATTAGTTATTTACTTAAAACAGAATTAATATGCACAAATACGTTTATATTTAAATAAGTAAATGCTTTATAACTGTAAAACTTCATTCATGGGTAATCGGAATTTATCGAGGACAGGATTCATTTACGCGATGAAGACTTCGGCATGTCTAGCAGCAAGAAGCGGCGGTATTACCTTGCAGATCACAATTTGTACTCTAAAGACGTTCGAGATACCTCATAGCATGAAAACTGGCGGAAATGTAGATTTCCTCACCGTAGATAAAATTATCGCCGTCCCTTAATTTAATTATCAGCTGTGCAGAATCTATCATTTAAAGTTGATGAAAACATCCAAATAAATGTGACTGAATTTACAGTGAATATAATTAGAAAATTCATCATTTGCGGTCCAGAAAAAAAATAACATTAAATTATTCCAAAAGTTTGCATCTTCTAAAAGTATGTTTTATAACAATTAAATTAAATCGGCTACTGCCTTAAACAAAATAAGTATCATCTTCGGGCGTTATGCAATAAAAAAGATGTGATTGTCTAGGATTAATCTAGATATTAAATTAAAACTAATCTCATATACCCGCGTGGCACTACCACAAAAACATTTCTGAGGAAACTTAAAGTCGTACATTTCCAACTGAATTCACTACTTCTTCGCACAAAAAAAACAAGTAATTCCAATCTAACTCGCAATCAAACTCTTAAAACAAAATAAGAAGACCGCTTTCGTCTGGCGTCTCTGCTAAAAACCCTCGACCATACCTCACGGCTGTTTCTTATTGCACACGGGTCCTTACACATGCCCTCAGAGTGTAATTTTATGAGAAAAAATTTTAAAATAGTATGTACAAACCAAAAACATTTATTTAATAAATTTATCAACCAATAATTTTCGTAATTTCTTTTTAAAACTTTTATTTACGTTAACTAACTGAAAATCGTAACTGCATCAATGCAATATAAACGCAACAATGTTAATTTTGTTTAATGTTACTTTTATTATTTTTAACTAGTATTAAGAATTTCTAAACAATTAACTTTAAAATTTTAGAGTTTAGACATTTTAAATATCTTGACCTAATAGTTTAAGGTGAGTCTTGAAGCCACTTTACTTAACCAGCAGATCATTATTGACGTTTCTGTTTGGTTCAATTGCCTGTCTCTGTGATATATTTACAAGCTTATTGTTAACAGCTAACGATTGTTACACCTCGATGTTATCCGACTTATTGTTGTAGTCCTGCATACTTTGATTCCTATGTGTTATATGCCTTTTGATGTCTATATACTAATTGATTTTTAATCGGCGTTGTTATTTATGTGAAGCGCTCTAGCCTTTGCGAAATATGTCATTCTAGGGTTGTTCTAAGAACTCAGGTAAGAGGGTTCATCGATTACAATAATTTGCGTAGGTAATACAATATTACATTTATTTATAAGCTAAAACTAAAAGTAACAATGATTGTACAAAGTGATATAGTTTGGATTTCTTTAATTAAGGGAATCCAAGATTTTACAGGTATACTAAAAATAAATTTGATGTGTGGAAAGTTTAATAAAGTGCATGTAGTTAGTAATTTTGCCTGATCATTAGAGTTCGGCACCAATCTGTTTAGTTAACACAAATAAAAATATCTGATGTGAGACAACATACGACTTTCTCTTACACATTTTAAACTTAATTTGAATTTATTGACATTAGTTACTTTCCTATACACCTAAATTGTGTACTCTAAAATTAATTTAGAAGCATAAATATTTCATCCATTTATAATTTCCTCAATACATGTACTAAGAGTTTTATAATTAAATTTTAAGCTCATTTAAAGCAAAAACAATTTATAGATTTAAATAAAAAGTAATTAAAGTATGTAAATAATGCACACAAATCATTAAAATATTAATTTATTTTTATTTTGAGGACGATAATTGGAACGGTCACCCATCCAACTTGATTACAAGTAAAAAACTATTAAATAGTTTAAACGGAGCAAATCAACACAATTGTAACAAAAACAAACAGAACACAAAACAAATTAATTTTTTAAGGTATCTTATAACAAAGAATTGCACTAAATGTTCAAACTGGCGACCCTGAACCATCTGATAGTATCCAAGGCGATTGAAGAATTCATTCATGACGTTTTCAACAGTTTCAGGCGTTATTACCCTACACTCATGTCGAATTCTTTCTTTTAAATGTCCTAAATTGTTGGGTCGATTTTGATACACCCTGTCTTTTAAGAGACCCCACAGAAAGAAATCTAAGGGTGTTAGATCAGTAAATCTAGTCGGCCATTCGATGGGACCTCTTCTTCCCATCCACCTGTGGGAACACTTCGTCCAAATAGTTTCGCACATTAACGGCATAGTGTGGAGGAGCACCATCTTGTTGTAACCAAATGCTATTGTGTTGTACGTCAGGGTCGTTTTCATTAAGAGATAACACCGCCAAAGCCGGCACAAATTCAAACTGTAAAAATTCCAGGTATCTCCGCAGTCAAATTATTTTCGAAAGAAAGGGTCCATACATTAGTTTTCTGGGAACACTGAGTGTGGGTTGCCTGCACCCAATGGAGATTTTCTTTAGCCCAATACCGACAGTTCTGCCTATTAACAGTTCGATTTAAACAAAACGCTGTTTCATTAGAAAATACTACCCGTCGCAGAAACAGAGGATTAAGTATGCAGATTTCCATCAGTAGTTCGCAGAATTCTTGCGTGCGATCAAAATAATCCTCTGCTAATTCATGAATCAATTTTATCTTATATGGATGAAATTTTTGCATTTTAAAAACTTTTTGTACTGATGTATGACTCATATTGTGATCTAAAGCGATAGATCGGCTACTTGACTGCGGATTTTCGTGAATTTCTAATAAAATATCCAGCTGTTCATTTTCGATCAAAGTTGTCACTGAACGGCCTGTTTTTGGAAGATCCTTCACAGTACCATGCTCTATAAATTTGCTTTCTATTCTGCTTACTGTGGATTTACTTATTTTCCCCTGTAGATATTTGTCTCTGAATAATAGGCATACCTCTTGATGCGTTCTAACTCGGTCACCATATCTAACCATCATTAATACTTCAATTGTTTGCTTATCGGACGATGGGGCCATTATTAATGAAATAATGATGGTTATTAGGAAAATTATTTATATTAGATAATCTAAATGTTTTAATTGAAAGTTAAATATACTACTTACAGAAAATACGAATAAATATAGAAATTTTGCCGTCACATTGATAAATTAGTTAAATATCAAGAAGAGAACTGATCCTCTCTTGTTTTAAACGCAAGTAAATTGATGTTTCTTTTAATCTTTCCTTATCTAATCACTTCTAACATTGTCATTGATACAATAATTGTTTTGTTTCAAACACAGATAACTGGATTTTTCAGTTAATTTGGTTTTATCTTCATCCACTAAATTTCAATTTTTAATGCCTTCTTACTTCAATTTTTTGTCATGCAACCTACTTTAAATTTTATACGGTTGGAAACACATTAAAGAGCTCTTCCAAAATAAAGACCAAAAAATATAGGTTCTTACTTGCAAAAAAATATGATGGCGTCATAACTTCAAAAAAAAAGATATAAAATATTGAAATTTATGGTTTCATATGCGCTGTAATAAAATCGCCAAACCTCTTCCAGGGTTTTTCCTAAAAATTCGCATTAACCGATTTATCGAATTTATCTGTTAGGTAATTTCCACCCGGTATATAAAATTTCATTTTTTTACGACGTTTGGTTTTCGAGGTATATTGACCACATACATACACACACGTACACACATACACACACATACACACACACACACACACACACACACACACACACACACACACACACATACACACACACACACATAGACCCATTTCTAAAAACGTGTCTTTCGGACTCAGTGGATCTGAAAACTGGACATCGAAAATTTTGAGCGATAACATTACTTTCTCTATACTATATTTCATATAGGTGAGAGGAAGTAAAAAGCGGCTTATTTATTTATTTAATTTTAGAAGTTAAGCTCGAGTAACTTATTATATAAATAAAAAGTCACTTTCAATCATTAATCTTCAGCTTTAATTGAAATGATAAAGTTTTTTGACTTGGTCTAGAATAAATGGGTATGTAGATTGAACGCTTTCATTAGATTTTTCTTGTGAAGACGCGGAGATTGAACTTCAATCTTTAGATAAACTAAATATCACAACTTGTTTGACTATAGTAGATAGTGAAGATGTAAGGCTTCAGTGCTCACGATTTGCGTTTTTGGCCTACTTTGATTCTAGATTAACAAATGTCTTTATAATATATTATTGGTACGTATTTAGTTAGGTCAATAAACACTGTATTTTATTTACACGTACATATAAGATTTTTCAAAAAGGCTGGGCTGTCCATGTGTAGTTATTTTTACTCGTCACGACAATCAGAGCGGTTTTAATAAACTTTAATCTAAAAATCTGCATGAATATCGTTCATCAACTTGTGTTTTCTAGGCCAATCAATGGAATTGTATGAAATAAATCAATAGCTACGAACGGAAATTGCCAAATTTACTTTTTCCATTAGAATACATTTTCAAACTGTATACCATTTTTAAGATTTTCTTTATTAAAATTATTTTCTGATCTAGAAACTATTAGAATATTGTAAAATTTATAATTCTATTTTAGATTAACATTGAATATTATTATGCTGTTTAAGAGACTATTCTTGAAAACACTAAACTAGAGTACCTTTCTTATATATCAAGATTTGGGTAATCTAATTTTAAATTCAAATCAGCGCAATAATACTTCCCACCCCTTCCATTCTGACGTCTGCGATTAATGGATCACCCAACACCCAACAGTATGTGATTCTATTAATTTATCTAGATCAAATTAATATACTATTTTGACTATTTTCGATAGGGAAGTATATCTTTAAAAATAGGCTTTTGTAAAATTATGCTAATTAAGATCATTCTATTTGACTTAATGAGCAGAACATAACTACATTTGTAATAAATTTGCAATATGTTTGCAAACTTTTTCGCGTCTTTTTATTCTCCCTAATGATGGTAGTACAAAGATACAAAATATTGATCTCTTTTACTATAATACTTGCTCGATATCCAATATAGATATAAATGCGGACTTTGTATTTAATAAACTATCTGCATTAAAAAATAGGTTTAACGCGGGTTCTGATGGTGTCCCAGCATATTTTTTAAAAATGTGTTCGCCTACACTCTCGCTGCCTCACCTTATTTTATACAATAAATCTATAAATTTAGGGATTTTTCCGGACTTTTGGTAAACCGGATTTATAACACCGCTTTTCAAAAGCGGGAGTAAATCTAATGTTGAAAATTACAAACCAATATCGGTTCTATTCGATGCTGCAGGGGTTCTAGATTCAATTGTGACTGATCAAATCTTTAATATGTTCAGGTTAATCATAACTTCACATCAACATGGTTTTTATACAGGTTGTAGTACCCAGACAAATCTACTTTTGTACACTAATTATATTCATTCGGCATTTGAACACGGTTAACAAGTCGATGTAATATATATAGACATCTTGAAAGCCTTTGATCAAGTTGACCACAGTAGTTTATTGTTACAAAAGCTGAGTTTATACGGAATTTCGAATCCTCTGCTTTCTTGGCTTAAATCTTATGTAAATTCTCGTTGTCAGTTTGTACGTCTATCTAATTATCAATCTAAAAAAATACTGGTTACCTCAGGTGTTCCACAGGGCAGTCATTTGGGCCCAATCTTATTTTCTTTATTTATTAATGATATTATTAATGTTATCAAATTTTCTAAATGTCTTCTTTTTGCCAGTGATATGAAATTATTCTCTAGTGTTTCAGCTATTTCGGATACAATGCGGCTTCAATCAAACTTAAATAAAATTTTTCTTTGGTGTAATTAAAACAGTCTGCATTTAAATATAAAGAAATTCAAGGTCATAACATTTTCCAGATTAAAGTATATCCTTTATTGTAATTATATGTTTTCAACAACCAATAGGAAGCTCCTTAGAGTGAATCCTATCAAAGACCTAGGCATTTTACTTGATTCTGAACTGTTCTTTAAATTACATTATGAGTTCATTATAACTAAATCTTTTCAAGTATGTGGTTTTATTCGTCATCAATGCAAGGACTTGTCTAAATTAACACTATAATTATTCTTTACAACAGCTTGGTCGGATCTGTATTAGAATACTGCATCCCAATTTGGAATCCGTACTATGACATTTACATCTCTCGCATAGAAAGGGCTTCGAGAAAAATGATTAACTTTCTTCTATTCGAATTAAATATTGACCAAAGTCGGCTCTCTTACATGGAACGTCTTGATATTCTTAGAATCGAGTCACTTGTTAAAAGACGAGAAAAGGCAATAATTAAATTAGGATTCAACATTCTTAATAATAGAATAAATTCCCCTGAATTGCTAGAATTTATAGTTCTGCGAGTACCTAGTTTCAACTCACGTAATATAACTCCATTTGCTCTCAAGTTTAGTAAAACTGAATATGGCAAGCGCAGTTCAACTAAAATGTTATATCCCTGTTAAATAAACACAGTACGGATTTTGATTTCTTTTCCAATACTTATGCTCAGTTGTGCACCTATTTAAAGAACATTTAAGCAGTATTTATTTATAGAATATTAAGGAATTATTTTTAATTATTAGTACCCATTTCTTTCTCATATATGTATATTATTTAATTTTTGTTTAAATATTAGTTTTAATGGTAATAGTTGTTATTATTTTTTACTTACTTGCTACTTTTGTTTAAATTGTAAAGTACCATTTAGGTTATAACCTGTAGGTAGTAATGATTAAGTAAATAAGTAAATAAATAAATATTGCTACCCTACATACTTTGAAACACCCTGTATACACTATGATAAAAATAATTAAATAGGTAATTCTGTAAATAATACTTTAGACGTTATTTTGTAACGACAAAAGAATATTATTTATAATAAATATAAAATAAAAGTCCGGGCTATTTTGGAAGGAAATAAAAGTTGATGTATGATACTAACATTTTTTTATCTAACTTATTAAAAGTAAAAGTATTAAAGTTATGTGACCTAGTTTTATTGAATTTAGAAGTAATATGTTTAGCTAAGTTCCTAAACTACGCAATGTGGCAAGGGACCGATCAAGTAAGTTAGTCTGCACAGCGGTAAGTAAAACAGTGATGGAAACAAAAAAATTATCAATTCTGTCACTAATTTTAGCAGTTTAAGTTCAACATTTGCCTTTCACATATTCTACAACATGCGTATAGCATTCAAGGCAGAGTGTCCTTCCAAACGCAATCCTTAAATATTTATTTCAAGTAAGAGATGAACTAAATGGGTTCAAGGGCGCGTTACGGATCAAAATGGTGCGTAATTATACAATGTAAATATAGTCTAAAGTGGTTCATAGCGATTTCAAAAATTATAAATTGATTTTAAGTAAAGCCTATCACAAACTGCTCTACATAGTGTATATATTGTTAACATCTATCTGATTTTCTATTTAAAATCTTTCTAAACTATCTACAAGTGTTTAAAATAGAATGGTATTTTGGTAACGCTTATTTTTTACCTAATTCAAAACTGCAGCATTTCATTGCAATTTGATTCATTTATTAAGATTCTTAAACATTTAAGGAATGAAATATTACATTTAATTGCAATAAGTTTACTTCTGAATCGCAAATGCTATAAAGAATGGAAATAACACCAAAGATCAGCAAAACAAACATTATAAAGAAAACTTTTTAGAAACTAGTTCAATATAAATCTGTAAAGATGGCGAATATAAATACCTGTATAAGGTATCTGCACATGACGTTACAGCAGTTACTCCGAAATACGCCAAGAAGAACGAGAAATAAGCTATTCAGAAACTTCGTATACAATTTGGCTTTCAAACAAAACCTTTTTCAAATTCTAAAAAGTGTAATAGCGAAAACGAGGGGTTATTAAATAACACTTTTATTTTAAACGTAAAAAGCGAGTAACAAGGAAACTACAATATATTTAAGTTATTCTATAATTTCAAACTTTAATCGAAAGTAATTTTATTAATTGCTGGAATTCTTCATCTACTAGCAGTTCTTGTACATACTCAGATAATGAAATTACCAGTCATTGTCAGACAGAAGAAGTCTAGAAAATTTTATATTAGTAGTCATGCACATGTAATAAATCTCAATTCCATGACTCTTTGCTGTAACCTTGAATTTATTTATTTAGATTTCAGTGACATTAATGAGTCATTTGTGATTACATCATTTATCGTAGACATATGGAACCTTCTGGACTGTTCCACAATGTTGTATTGAATCCTTTCTGTTTTTAATTTTGTTCCAATGTATATTTCTTTAAATAAATCGAGTTACACTTTCCTAAGGGTAGTTTTCATGCTTGAAATAAATTGAAGGTGCTAAAAAATTATGCTGTTAATGGGAAAATAGGCGATTATTTTTTACTTTCTCTTACATATATGAAATATAGATTAGAGAAAGTCATGTTTTCGGTCAAAATTTTCGATGTCCAGTTTTTAGCGAAAATACACGTTTTCAGGTCCCCTGAGTCCGAAAAACATGTTTTTAGAAA
>JAHWXV010373047.1:0-10480 GCA_024586415.1 Phrixothrix hirtus | reverse complement strand
TGTGTTAAATTGTTTGTGCGAAAAATGTCGTCAGCCAATGGTATGTTGGACGACGCCACCAGAGACGCTCTGGTTGGTTACTTAGAGTGGGAGGACGATATTAGTCCATCCAAGGCAAGCAGACCTTCAGACGCGATATTGCGTGATCTACCTGATCATGTGATAAAAATGGCGAAGCATCACTCCTAGGCGGCTGGAAATGAAGCCGAAAGACTCCTGCATGAGTATGCTAGAAATAGCTCGGCGGCGCAAGCAGCTTCTTGAACGTGAAATGGAGTATTCCTCCGAGGATACCTCCGACAGCTTCCAGACGGTACAGTCTAGGAAGCGCAAATCAACTGTGGGTAGGAGCGAAGCCGGTCCTTCCACAAAGGTCATTACAAAAAACCGGTACGAGGCACTCAGCGAAGTGGAACCTGGAAAGGAGGTAGAAACTCCAGGAACCCAAGCCGCACCCAACGCTACGAAGAAGACGCCAAGAATCCCCCCAATAGTGCCCAGGAACAAGGAGGAATTGGCAAACGTTATTAAATCTTTCCACGACAGCAACATCAAGCCCAAGGCAGCCGCCAACATCGCCTTGGGTATCCGAATTCAGTCGGAGTCTGCAGATGACTTCCGGAAAATGGTAAAAATTTTAGATGATAGGCAACTTCCCTATCATGCGTACTTACTACCCCAAGATAAACCGCTTAGGGTAGTAGTTAGGGGGTTGCCTGAGTTTATAACAGACGAAGACATCAAAGAAGACTGGGTAGGAAAAGGCCTACCAGTGTTATCAGTTAAAAGAATGCGGAATAGGATGACGAAAGAACCTATTCCGCTGAACTTCGTAGATCTGACGAAATCTCCTTCAGGCAAAGAAATCTTTGACCTGAAGGAGATAATACACCTTTCAGTACGAGTGAAGGTCCCGAAGAGAGGCTAGAGAGGGACTATTCAGTGTCACCAGTGTCAACAGTATAGGCATTCCCAGAGATGCTGTAAATCAGGACCCAAGTGCGTAAAGTGCGGTGAAGGTCATCAGACGTATGAGTGCGCAAAAGTGCGCGATGTGCCGGCAAAGTGCGCGAACTGCGGTGGTGATCACACGGCAAATTACAGGGGATGTCCGAAACACCCATCGCACAGAGTGAAAGTGACAACTAAACCTCCCACAACACCGGTTCCGTCTAGCACCAGGCCTACCGGAAGTTTTTCCTACGTGGAGGCTGTCAAAGGCCCAACGACCTCCACCACACAAGCAGAAGACCCACGACAAGCTATGCGAAACAAATTCGACATGGCAAAGTTAGCAAAGGCAGCTGCCATCGTTTTAGAAGCCTCCAAGGACGCCGCCATCTTCGGTGAAGGCGTTGCTTCCATCGTGGTGTTCGGAGAGGAGCCGTAAACGCCACGCCCACTTAGGGAATCTGCAGTTGCAGCACAACTCCATATTCAAGAGAACAATCAGACCGAGGTAAAGGGATAATCCTCCCGGGACTCGATTCCACTCCGAAAAAACGGCCAAAACGGTCTTAAGTTAGTTTTTGTTAGAATCTTGTACTGTGCATTACTGATATAAATATAAATATACTTAAATAGAATTATAAATAAATGTTTGGTGCTGGTGCATTGTAAAAATAAATAATGAAATATTTAAAATAAATTAGTGTACATAGTTACTTATAAATAATTGTAGAATTAAGTGAATATAAATAAACATTGTAAAAACAATTAGCTACTTTCGTTACAATACTAAATCAAACATTAATATTTACTTTAGGGTACACTAGTAATAATAGCTTGTATTTATATTCATTTATAAGAGACTCTTAATAACACAAAGTTCTTAAGAAAACTAAACTAAAGGAAGTTAAAGTGTTATTTATATATAAAGATGATATTTTAAAGTATTAAGGAATAAAATTGCACAGAATGCTGTTATTGAATTAAGTGTATGGTAATACTTAATTCGCGTGTTTCAATCAACCAGGGAGTATGCGTTCGTAGAACGAAATATGATTTGAATTTGCACGAAAATTATTATATTTTCGATGTTAAAAATTTAAATGTCTAAAAAAATTACGGTTCACCATCTTAAAAAAGTAGGTTAGTACGAATGTGTTAAATGTCTCTTGCTCTTTTAGTTAGTGTAAATATGACAGGAAATAAAAAAAGAAATTGTGAGCGATTGGAAGACCAATTAATCCGTGGTGATTTAAGAAGGTTAAAAATCTTCCGGTTAATTACACTAGTAACAAAAGCTCCTGGATGACATCTGCTGCTTTAGAACGTGAAACAAAGAAATGGGACAATCCACTTCGTAAAAGTATTTTAGTGATTTCAAATATTGACCTGATTTTACGTGGCAATAAAATTTTATGCTATTTTCAATGCAACAGCGTTAAAATTTTAAATAATTAAATTATTTACCTTTATGTTTTGTGTTGCTTATTAAAGCCACCTATACTGTTACCACTTCTACCTAATACACAATATGTTTTATTAAATTTATGCAAACAAATCAATAGGACTACGATAAAATTATGATTGCAACAAATTTCGTATTTATATACAAGAAGTAAATTGGTACTACCTTGGAATAAGCAATGAACAGAGTTCGAATAAAATTTCTGCTAATAAAAAATAAGCACTTGATATTTATATGGGACAATTTAAAATGTTGAGCCTCTTGCAATTTTTACAAAAAATAGATAATACAATTAGATTCAGTCAAAGCAACATTATTTAATTTATTATACATATTGGACATAATTGACATTCAATTGAAGTTGTTTTCGGTATATCCTAGCAATAATCGCTTTAGAATATTTTACAGACGTCTGATTTATGTTCTAGGAAACGGGAATATAATTAGGACGTAAAATATGATATATGGATGTTAAATCCGGTAGTGTAATTAATCTTTAGGTCTTACTTTAAATAATTTTACAATTATTTCACAACAATTTATTGTTGGTGTCGATGGAAACAAACACTAGATTTTTTAAACACATAAAGCTTCTCTTATTGTAAAATATACTTCACCTAGTAGGCTTAAAATATTTATGCTGTCATGCTGGTATTCGTAAAGAGTGTCTAAAATAGTAGAACTAAAACCTGAAAATAAATAAATGAACAAAACCACTCGCTATAAAATTATATGCATATTTATTAATGGAATGTATACTCTTTTATATCATACTTTAAACATACTATAAAAAACATCAAAAAGAATAAATGTTATCAGATTTTGGCGCGGTTCTGCTAATAAAGGACAAAATCCTATTTCTTTAAGTTGCCGCCATAGATTTGTTTTTTGCAAACGGCGTTGTTGACAGGACAACGGGAAAATGATAAAAAAATAGAAATTTGTTTGAGAGAATAGTAAATAAATTGGTTGGTTCTGTAATCGGATAAAAAACACAATAGACGAATAACGTTCAATATCGTTCGAAAGACTTTTTAAAAAATTCTATTTATTTAATAAAGTAAAAAATGGAGTTGCAGTTTTCAGTATAATAAGTTTCTTAGATATGTTGCCTTATCTACGGGATGATTTTAACCAGTGTTCTATGTTTATTTAACTTAACATCAAGATTCCGCATATGCGAATATCTGTTTATCTTGTGCTGAGAACGTAAACTTGATAATGCTTATTTTGTATAATTCAGCTATCCTAAGAACGTACCTAGACGCGTTCCTTTCACGTTCGTGTCGATTAAGAATCTAGTCGTTCCAGTAAATGTGACAGAGAAACGTAATTTCTGGACGTCTGATAAGGTTCGGTGACATTTCAAAAGCGACTACGCATTCGTCGAGTAGTTAGGGCAATAAATTCGGTCGTGTGTTGGCTCTAAAGAAAACAAACGTTCGGTGTGTTTAGAGACTCAACAAAGTGTCAAATGTTGGAAGACCCGACCTAAGAGATGGAATGGCATAGCTCTAGGAATTGATCAGCGCGTTTCACGCCGTAGCAGCTTTATTGAACGTCTCAAGTTCTACCGCAGGCGCTGGAACCCATAAGCCATCACGACGGACCATTTTGGGTAATTCAACAACCCCAAGCTTTTGTTATTATTCTATGGCTTCTTACTGTTGACTTTAGTAAGGCGTAAGAACTCAAACCTTCCCGTGTGACGGGAGATCACTAATACATATCCTCTGTGGAGATCATGGACGCATACTTACCTTGACGGTGTATAAATATAGATTATCGTAATTTTAGTGTTAGTACATTTGCGTAGTCCTTCTTCTATCTCTTGAATAAGGCCAAATTCAAGGAACGGAGAAGTTATTCTGCAACATTTTTGTAACTATTGGTGGTATGTGTATGTTAATTAACCCCATTTCGTTGTCAATATATGTCTTTGTCATTTAAATAGACTTCTATTTTTGACAGTAGAATAAGCTAATTGATAATATTTTGAATTTCAGAGGATATATACTAACCCTTCGGGTCTTGATAAAATGAACCCTAGGACAAATTAACAAAAGGCCTAGTAAACTGCTTCTAGCTATTCCGAGAACCGTTCCATATCTTGAGCGGCAGTCCGGGGTAGTGGCGCCCTCTTTCTCTTCCTATACCCCGATTTCTAGTAGAGCGCTGATGGTGCTGGTGTAAATCTTAGGGTCCCACGCCCTCCTTCGATGAGCTAGTGGCCACCAGTACTGTTATTGCGGCGTAAAGCCAAAGGCGCTCGTGACAATGTCTATACTTATTGTGTAAAACTCGTACGTATGATAACATTTTAGACGTTTCATTTTGTTGAAGGATCGTAGAAATGGATTGAATTTCACGAAAAAATTTTAATTCTACTCGTTCATTCAAAATAATATATTATTACGTTAATATTACATTATTATATAGTAGCGGATTTTATTTTTATTATTTGGTGTGGGAATTAAAAAGGTCGATTTTTGTTCGTTGAAAAATTCGCCTATTTGAGAACACCGTATAATATAATGTTATGCAAAGTATTTCCCTTCACTGGTTATAACATTTTTCCACCTTTTTGGCAATAGATGGATGCCATCATAAAGGAATTATTCGTCTTTACAGGCAATTCATTCAACGGTCCATTTTCAGACATTTTCGGCATTTCTGAAATGCTGCTCAGAAGGTCAGTGCGATATCTATCGCAAGAAATGGTAACTAGACGGGGCTATGTCTGATAAAAATGGTGTATGAGGCAATACATTTGAGTGCAACGTTTCCAGTGCTTCCTGGATTGGTCTTACAACATGTAGTCTTGCATTATTAATGCTGGATAATCACTTTTCGTGTGTTTTGTCGTATTCTGGACGTTTTTCATTCAAAGCACAGCTTACCTACATCAGTTGTTGTCATTGGCGTTCAACATTAAGCTTTTCCCTAGATTTCAACAGCTTGTAATACACCGCGCCTTTCTGATTCCACTAAATACATATCATTGCTATAGAACCATGAATATTCGGTATTGCCTACGATATTGATGGTTCACCTGGCTTTACATACGACTTATCACATTTGGGAAGTTCAAAGTAAACCTATTTTTCATCTCAAGTATGTATTCCATGCAAAAAAGACTTGCTCCTGAATGTTTGAAGTACCAATTCACTGGTTATCACTTACGCTTTTCTTTTTTGAATTATACCCATGACTCAAAGCGTTTGCCGATAATTTATAGATTAACATTTAATGGTTCGATAAACTGTTTCTGCATTTAACTTGAATCTTCGTCCAATGGGCCTTCCAAATCTGTCCTTGAATGTTTTCGGCTGACCAGAGCGAAATTTGGCATTCCAATAGTTACAAATATACGAAGGAAATTCTATTTCCGTCAGAACGCAATTCAATAGCTCAATGGTCAGAGAACTAGGTTGAGTATAAAATTCTCTATATATCCATATTAATGCTAATTGATTTTAAAAATCAATATAAATTAATGACTTGATACAAGTTGTGTAAAAGTAATTCATTAATCAAGAAATCTAATATACAGGGTGACTTTTTGAAAAGCTTCAATGGCCTGTATTTTGTTTAAACTAAGAGATATCAAAAAACGGCCAAAACCGTTTAGGTAGTACGCAGGGGACCAAACATCCCCACCCGGCGCGCCGACTTTGATATCTTAAATGGCAATCCCCCCCTTTGTGACACATCATTGGAAAGGTCTTGAAAAATCCTTTTCATTGATATCATACCAAGGTAGATTAGGATAATACAGTAAAAAGTTATTCAACAATAAACTGATCGGAAAATGTACCAGTAATTTACGTAATAAATTGATCTAGTAAGTAAATGATAAAATATGCTTTAAGCAATGTAATTAATTTATTTACGTTAGACTTATGTGGTACAAAATTAAACTAAGTGTTTCAACCGTTCACCATTTTATTCTAAAGAATTAAATAAACGCTGTTCAAATGCACGCCTCACATTTGCAAATATTTCCCTTGGAATTGAACGGCATTCCCTGATTATCCAATTACAAAGATCTTCTATTAAAGCAGGCTGTGTTTCGAACACCACTGACTTTAAAAGACCTCAAAGCAAAAATCAAGAGGTGTAAGATTCGGAGATCGTGATGCCCATTTTATGGGACCTCTTCCAATCCACTTTTCCGGAAATGCGTCATTTAGAAATTGTCAAACAGCAGCGACATAATGAGGGGGCGCTCCGTATTGTTGGAAATGAATTACATTTTTATTAAAATTCAAGTTTCCGTCAAGATTGTGTTGAGTCTCTACTTCATCTGTGCTGAGACTTCCGATAGTATTCCGTAGGATGTTCAAGTAGATATCTCTAGTTAGATTGTGCCTCTGAAAATGCCTGTCCAAACGTTAATTTTTTGGTGTCGTTGGGTATGTCCATCACGAACACGGGGCGAATTTTTGCCCGACCAATAGCAGCAGTTGTATTTATTTACTGTCGCACTCGAAAAAAACGTAGATTCGTCACTAAAACAGATGTTTTTCACCAACTGTCGATTATTGTTAGTTTTCTCCGTTATCTCCTCACAAAATTCAAGTCTGCAGATATAGTCGTCTTCAACCAGTTCTTGCAGGGTTTGCATCTTGTAAGGGTAAAATTGCGAATAGCTTATCCGATCAGTTTATTGTTGAATAGCTTTTTATTGTTTTATCCTAGTCTACCTTTGTATGATACCAGTGAAAAGGATTTTTCAAGACCTTTTCGATAGTGTGCCGTAATTGGAGCATTGCCATTTAAGATTTCAAAGTGGGGACCCTGCTAGGTGGGGGTGGGGATCTCGCCATGTTTGTGGTGTCACTTTGGTTCCTCTTGAGTACTATCGAAACGATTTTGGCCATTTTTTGATATCTTTTAGTTTAAACAAAATAGGACCCATTGAAGCTTTTCAAAAAATCATCTGGTATATGAGACACGTTTTTTAACTAAGCGCCATTTTGTTACTAAAAATTACTAATAATAACTTTTGAACACTTTTATCCTTAGTTAGAAACTAGTAACGAGAACCATTTTACTACATACTTTACACTCGTATAGTGACACTCATTAGCTTCTGCATTCCATCTTTATCAGACGCCTTAGAAAAACTAATGCAACACAGTTGTTTTAACGTAATCATCGTCGTATTACTGATTAGCACAATGGTTGGTTTAAATTCAAGGGTGGTAGTAAGTGAACAAAAGTTCTGATCTGTGTGGAGGTGATTTAGTTGTTCGAAGTCAAATGGCGCTATGCATTACTATGAAGTAATACGTTTTGTTTGGTACTGCTTGACATTTATTTAAGATGTTACAATATGCGTCAGCATTTATCGTTTTATCATAAGGCGCAAAATCAACAATCAACACTCCTGGTTATCCCAAAACATACTATTAATTATTGCTTTGATTGAGCTGTGACGCCCATGTCTCGTCACTAGTGGCGATTTTGCCGAAAAACCAATCGCTTCACCACTGTATCTCATAAAAACCACAGAAGTGCTAATTAAAGCCTTTGCTTTGTACAGCTAGTTAACATTTTTGGGGCTCAACTTGGGCACAACTTCTGATAGTTTAACCGAAATTCATTACATAGGGACGAAATCGCCAACCGTATATTCTTATGAATTCTTTCTTTAAACTTCTGCACTTGGCCATCATTGAATACAGACCATCGCCCAAAGTGCGTCCCATCGTGCGCGTTTTTACAGCCAACATTAAGTTTCTTAATCCTTTTTTCCACTTCCCATCATACTTTCACGTCCCTTGCTTTAAAGGAACAAATGGCAGTCCATGTTTCATAATTTGCAAGAAATGAGCACAGAAGAATGTAAACAAGGACTACTCCTCGGGTAGTAGCGTCGGCAGTGCGTTTTCGCGGTCGTATGACAAAACGATGCTTACCTATTTTCCAAGTCTTTAACCTAGCAAATTTAGAATTCTGCAAGGCGCCCCTTTAGGATGCTGGATAAACGTAAGAATCTCCTTTTGAAAACCATTTCTTTGGTGGTATAACTGTCCAATAGAAACGAAAACATTTAACAACCAATTATGGAAGGACTCATAGTTGTACATACTTACTTAAATTGAAGTCAACTCATCCAAGATGCCAACAAATTACAGCGAGACGAAAGGGGCTGAGTCCCACTTTAGCGATACAATGACACCTGGATATTGCTATAACAAAGAAAATAAGGTAAAAATCAAAATTTTTAAGGACACCACTGATTCTGGGTCGCTAAAGTATTATATATTTTCATGTATTTAATCACAAATAAGTTGGCAAACAACAATTCCCATTAAAATCAGTTGGTTGACTTGCGTTCACGTTCACTTACTTACAACATTAGTCTAAAATTATTTATTATACTCACACTTGCAGTAAAATAACTAGAAGGTGTAAGTTATAGAAACTACTAAAATCGTAAATTATAAAAAAAAATCAAGTCTTGACATATATCTGAAGTTTCAATAATTTTATAAAGTTTGATTTATAGCCTTGCCTGGCAGAAGTTTACAACAATCACTTGTGTTTAAAAATAATAATAAATTGAATATAAATAAAATTGCAAGTAACGAGAAATTACTATAATCTATAATAAACGCGCACAGTTTCTACTTGCGTATATTTAGTTCAACAACAAAGGTAATACCTAACTAAAGTTCTAACGTAGTTAGAATTTTATGTAACACACAAAGGAAGAAGTGCTTTTGCAACAATTCCCGCAGAACATGCTAAAGTGAAATCGCGACACAGAATCCAATTTGTAACAAATCTATGCGTCTTACAGTTCAGTGTGTTTTATTAAAGATTAGGATAACAAGACATTATAAAAGAAATTAGGAAGTGAGTGACCGCGAAATAATTTCAAGTAAATATTAGTAGTTAAACCGAGTGTATATATAAAATATTAATTATAGTAATTAAGAACAACTCCAAAACAGATAACGAAATATTATGCAATAACCGAAATGTCAATTAAATGATCAAATACAAATCAGAAAATTGCAACCGAAATAATTAAGCTTACAAAAGCAAAATTAACAACCGTACGTAATTAACTAAAGCATATTAAATAGAATTGCACAATATTTTGCAACCGATAAATTGTTAATCAAAGCATGTAGATGATGTGCTTATCAAAGAATGTAAGACTGAATAAGCGTTATCATGCAACGTTCGAGAAAAAGTACGAAACTATAAAGACTGCAACGTTAACTTCACAGAGGTTCACGCGCGTATCTATATCGCGAGCCCGTGCACCAGAACAATGTTATTGAATTTAAAAAGCGATTTGTTAAATTGTTAAGAACGCAAACTGTCTGCTTTGATTTCAATTAAATCATAAACCGTTGACGCAGTATTTGCAAGTGCAAAACTTGCTCAGATATCCGTAAGGGTAGAACCTCCCCTTTAAACACCCACTCATAAAGAACTTATTGTTGGAAGCATCTGTGTTGCGTTTGCAGCGAGCTGTTCCCGACAATAAGATTTAACTAACGTGTCCACGCTCTGTGTTGAATTTTGTAGCGGGAGCGTCGACACTGCTAGAACTCACCGCCAGCGTAAACGTCAGCCAACTCTGTGTTTCACCCATAGCGAGGGATGGCTTGACGTTCACGACTTTGTCTTGTGATATTTTACCCCGTCGTGTGGCATCTGTCGCGGACAAGATAAAAATATCATTGACCGAACCGCATAGATCATTTTCACGAGCGTTGTTTGTCCTCGAGTGATGCGACCTCGTTCCCTTCCTGAAAGATACTGAGCTTGTATATTGAAAGTATCAGGCGAGCAGAAAAGCACGAACGGACGCGCAGTATTTCTGGCGAAGCTACAAAGTGACATTCCGCGCTTATTAAAAACTAATTTCATGTCACGACGCGTGCGTCTACATTGAAAGCTTCCGTTCACGTCAAATTGAAATTGTATTAATATATAATTACTAATTATAGTCTCCTGTAAATATGTACCGAATATTTGAACCGTTAATTTAAATTACTTGTATATACTTTTATTTTGTCATTGAGAATAAACTTACTTTTG
>JAHWXV010372989.1:0-10809 GCA_024586415.1 Phrixothrix hirtus | reverse complement strand
TCAATTTACGGGATCAACGACCACTAACCTCACTTTGTGGTAGCCTGTCCTTTGTGTATGGACAACCTTGAACAATCGTTTACCTGTTACAATTTTTGTAAGCTCGGCGTACTCTCTCTGTATTAACAATTTTTGTAAGCTCGGCGTACTCTCTCTGTATTATCTGGACATCTTGCTGCTTGCCATTGCATTTTGTGTAACTTGCTAGATCTTCTTCAGAATTACTCCACTTTTTCTAGTTCAACAACTGGCGTCGGTAGAACTTTGTGGATCTCGTCAGCTGTCTTGGATTTTATAGTTAATATTAATTCAAATCAAGAGGGATTTATTCGTCTTATTTCGCAACCTCTGCACATTATTAACAGGGAAACCTTGTTCCTAGGATTGTTTTTGGCGTTTTCGCCTGTGGCTTCCTTTAATTATTACTTTTAGCTCTTTCGTGAAAAACAGCTTACGATCCTATGTTATTTTAGTAAAAAGTTTGATGCCACCCATATAATTGATAACTTTTTCGGGGCCGAGTTGTGGGGTTGGCAGATTGTCTATCGTTTCAAAAGTTTGAGTTCATGATTACGATTAACCTTAAAGATAATTTGGCAATCTTAACTAAAACCAGTCTCTACACATTACTAATCGGTAACCTTGACTAAATACTGTCATATCTGTTTTCTTGTTTTGCTGTTTACGATATGGCATCGCTGTGTGACGTTTAATCTAAACTTAGGATAAAAATACCATAGTGACTTCTAGTAACAAACAAAAACTGCGCAAGGCTTGTGGCGACAAAAAAGGCCCAACTCCTGTTGCCAATGCACAAAGCAATGTTTTTTCGTAAATGCAAAAATCGTCCCGAAATCATCCCGATTTTTCGGGACGTCGAAAGTCATCAAATTTACACAAACAAATAAAATGCAACAGCAGCAATTAAAAAATAGATATTTAACGTACGTACGTATATTAACGAACACTTTCATTTTTTAAATTCATAGGTTGTAAAAGAAAGTCGTCAAAGATCATTGAACTTGCACTGCCAAAAAGACGCCGATCGAAAATACTGAAAGTTTTGAAGAACTCATTGTAAATGAATTAGTGATCGATAAATTATGGCTTCTGGGTAAAAAAATAATTAAAATAAATTAGAAAATTCCATAATAACGTAAACAAAATATAAACTATGTATGTAAGCAAATATTTGCAATGGCCACGCCAATCTATTACTTAAGTTATGTTTACTTCATAGAAGGCCTTGAGACGCGGACAAAAATAATTTTAGTCGTTTGACATCGGCCTCTGGCTATACTGGCATCTATTATACCGTACAAAATATCTAAGAAAAATAAAACGTGAAAAACAAATACTTCTCATACAATCAATCAACGGGTATAAATGACATAGAATCAGGAGCGTCGACACATACTGTGCATGGAAGAAATTTTGTTTTTCATACATGTTGACAATTAATAAAACATCTCAAGTTGTACATTTATCGTTAGTATCACGATGAAGCATTGTGTATAATATTTCATACCTAGAACCTGATTTTAATCGACGTTTCTATCTTATATGGCTATTGTGGTGAATATAGATCAACCAACTGATCCAATTTCCTTTGAATGGAATCTATTTAGGCGAACTGTTATTTTTTCTTTATTTGTGTCCATCGTCATATTCAGCCTTTTTTTATTATGTAAATATTTAGAAGTATCACTAATAGACATCAAATGATTGTGTTAAGAAATACAATAAAACAATTTGTTTTAGAAATTAAAATGAAAAACAAGTGATAGTGAACGAGATTACCAACGTTTAAAGCGCCCTCTTTTGTAGAACGAAAACGCGAACCTCCACTAACACAAGTTCTAAAATGGCGGTAGCAATTACATCATATTAAAATAAAATTACTTACAAGTAAATTTAAAAAACCTGTCAATTATGACGTCACCAATAATCACCTTCAGGAAAACTGTTCAAACTGCATACCGAAAGAAATTGATGTAGATTAAAATTTATTCAGAAAACAGATATGTAATATTCAGAAAAATAAAAAACATGGTGACTAAGATGAAAACACCTTCTGTGCGATCACTGATTTTCGAAGAAGAAAAATGTATTCTGCAGATCTGAATTTCCATAGCAAGTGCATAATCATTTTTGTTTTGCAAAATCTTCTAAACGTGAAAAACTCAAGAAAAGAAGAACCCGCCGATAGTCTACCAAATTAGAGCAAAATAGATCTTATCATTTGCAAACATGTAAGATATTGAAATCTTCGAAATATGGTGTCTAAAGCGATTGCTAAAACTGGTATGAGGACGTTGAACTGCAAATATAAAAATTCTTGATAGAGTAGGAAAAAACTCACTGATAATAAAGTCCACATACAAGAGGAAGATCAAAATTGAAGATGCAAATGTAGAAAATATTTACAAATAAATGTTCATCGGTGTACTTAAATTCTCAGAAGAGTGCTGCTGGTACTCCCCATCAGTAATGACACCTTGAAAAGGCAAAATATCAAAATTGGAGGAACATTTAGCCGAACTCTATCTTTCAACATACTGAAATTTTGGAAAAAATATTTTTAAGGAATTACAAAAAATCCTAATAAATAAAATGTGGAAGAAAAACGTCCCAATAGTCTGTATCAAATTGGTATACTACTGTCATTTGCAAACATGGACTATTCTTAAAACATGAAGACATTGAAATCTTTAAAGCATAGCGTCTAAAATAATTGCTAAAACTAACACTTAAAATGAAACAATTTTTACAGTGTGAAAAGCTCGCACTGGTGAACAGAGGCACCAGATACTAAGATTGTGGGTATTAAATGTGAAAACTACAGAAAATAATGTTCAGAAGAATTTCTGGCGCTTCCTATTAATTCTGGAAATACAATTTAAAATTCAATTTCAAGTCTCAGTAGTCCTTAACACCTCGGAAATGGAAAAATATTGGCCAAACTCAGCTCTTCAATATCACCGAAGGAAGCAAACTTATTTTTAAGGAATTGGGAAAATATCTAAATAATTAAAATGCGGACAAAAAGTCCCAATACACTATTACCTTTTGCAAACCTGGACTATTTGCAACAGATTGATTCAAAACATTAATGTTTACCAGTGTCTTTAAATACACAGAATGTTGGTGTTTGACAGTCATGTCGGAGATGCAGATAAAATGTAATTTCAAATTTCAGAATACGGAAACGGAAAAACATTTGCCCGAACAATTCTACCTTTCAACATAACTTAACGGTAGGAAAAATATATAACTAGTTAGAAGTGGAAGAAGCGCCCAAAACTAACAACAGGATCTCCGCGATAACGAAATTTATTGCTGCTTTATAACGCATCAGCAATTCAAAGTATCACAGTCACATGGAACTCGGTAACGCTAAATTTACAGAAGTCAATGATAGTCTAAGCTTGCTCTTATCAAATTTATATGATAGACGCCCAAGACTCGTTACAATATCAATTTTTCAAAAACATGCTCAGTGAAAAATAGTATTAGGCCCTGAATAGTGCTCTAAAACTAGGCGTGACTGGCATTTCGAGTGTCGACGTTCATTTCCGCATTGCGCCCATAACTTTTATCCAGAATTTATTTAAAATATTCGCACTGTTGAAATTCAAAGACGTTTAAATTGAATGTTATTGCTTTGTGTTTACCAAAGAGTACCCAAACTCAAGTCATTTTCGTCTGCACGTCTTAAATGTTGAACGTGGTTAGAATTGAGGAGTTAACCGGAACCTTCAATGGAACATCGAATTTTTTAAAAATATTTTATTCTAAAATCTTGACCGAAAACGCCAATTTGGGCATCGAAATTAGTTTGGATTCCTGAAAGATAGTTTTCCTTTTAGATCCGGCCAACAAAATTCGAATCTAGTGTACTGAGCTTCAAGAGGCGGAATTCAGGAAAACGCGCCCCTACAAATTTTCACAATTGTGGATTTAGCACAGTTGTTAGGCGGATTTCCAAGCCGGATGATATAGCCAAGCAGTAAATAATTGCGAAGACTTGCATTTTTGACTTGCCGCATTGCGTCCAAAACTTTTGTCTAGAATTATTACCCAGAATCTTTCCATTTTCAGGCTGAGAACCGTTCAAAGATTTAACACTATGAGCGCATTTTAGAAGAATGTTGAAAACGTACGCAGAGTATTCGCACTTTCCAATTCAAAGACGTTGAAACGAGTCGGCCAATTTAAACAACTCGCTTTGTAGCAGACCTTAAGGTCAGCGCATACCCGAGCAGAGGAGCACATCGGAGAGCGAAGTATTTTATAGATTACAGTATACCGGGTGTCCCGGAAGTCGACTCACATAGCTTAAAGGTGTGTGTCTTAAGTAATCTCAAGTCGAAAATACCTGACACCTGAAACTCAACAGTAAACAAGTTATGGACAACAAATCTATATACATTAATTGTTCAAAATATCCACCCCTGCCTGCACTTTCTGGCTATGTTTATAATTGAAGGGTTCGTTCTTACGGAATTTTTCGGCATACACTAAACTCATTATGTGTCCTCAAAGATTGCAGCAAACATTGCAATTAACGCCATTTTCTGATTACTAATCGAAGAATTAATACAGTTAATTCATAGAATCAGAAATGGCTAGAGTTATAAAATAAATGTACAAAATATGCAATTGGAAGCATGTAATAGGTTAAAAGAATTAAGAATCCAGTAAATTAAATGCTGACCAACAATTTGTTGAATTAAAAACATTAAACAAGATAAATTATCAAGAATAATCTCAAGTAAATTTACAGATTTTAATACACATAATGAATGTAAATAAAAACCATATATATTTCCCTATAAAAACGATAACAGTGGCAATACTCAATTTTATTTGATAAGTAACACTTGATAAAGCCAGAAAAAGAGTTAAATACAAATTTGATGTATGCAGAGACCCCTAGCAATAGAAATACAATACAATATTATGTAAAATTATAGAAATCTATAAAGTTATGTAAATTATATTAGTATACTCAGTGACATATAAATTACAACACCAAGAAGGGGTAGGAATTTCTCAATTAAAGTTGGTAGATCTGTTGGGCTGGCATTAAGTAATAATTGATTAACTATTGAGATCAAACGGTAATGTGATAACGTTACATTTGATATTTGTTATAATTGTTTGCTAACTTTGCTAACTGTCTGTGTTTTTTGTACGATTTGTTGTTCTTTTTCATCGTTAATTAACATTCTTTTGGTTGTTGCTCTTTTGTTAACGTATATTATTTGTTTGATCATGCCTAGACTACGGCAACGAGGATATTACCGTCAATTAAGCGAAATTGACACAGGTCGAATTATTGGTTTGCGCGTAGCTGGTTTTTCATTTGAGGAAATCTCTAACCGAATAAATCGAAATTGGTCTACTGTAATGCGAGTGTGTCGTGCATGGTTTGAAGATGGCCAGGAATGTCGTAAAAGAGGAACCGGGGCTTCAAGAAGAACGAATGAGCGTCAAGATCGTCGCTTAAAACAACTGGCATTTAGAGAACGAGTTTCCTCTACTCGGTCAGGTGGTGACCAGTGGTTTGGTGATGAAGGTCGCCTTGCAATCCTTAGAATAGTTTATCGCCGAAACCAAAGGTTTGGGTTAACATCATATCATTCGCAATTTGTGCTTCCTTTGACTGCAGAACATTGTCAGCAACGGTTACAATGGTGCAATGAACGATCTCATTGGAATCTTCAATGTTGTTTTTAGTGACGAATCTAGATTTCGTTTAAGAATTCACGACGGTCGCATGAGTATCAGAAGATCAGAAGATTTACAGTTGTTGTGCTTTGTAGTGCGATTACTTATGGCAGCAGGTCTCCCTTGGTGTTCATTCGAGGCAATATGACATCATAACGGTATATTGCAGAGGTGGTTGGAACACATCTTCTGCCAAACTTGCAAGAGCTCAAAGATCCATTTTTCCAGCAAGATAATGCCCGTCCACATGTAGCAAGGTTTTCGTTGAATTTCTTTGAGCAGGCCCAGATTTATCTTTTGTCCAGGCTTCCACGATCTTCAAATATTTCTCATTAAACATGTATGGGACATAATGGGTAGAAGGTTGCGAAATTTGCAGCGTCCTCCTTTGACTTTGGAGGCCTTGAGACATCGGAGGCAATACCCCAAGACGAAATAAACCACCTTATTCAATCAATGCCTCGGCGTGTAAATGAATGTTTAAATCGGAGAAGCCGCACCACACATTATTAAGAATTATTATAAAATTTTGTTTAACTGATAAAGATTATCCTCCCAAATTTTGATCATTTATTGCTATAACGTAGGTGAATATTCTTACCAAATTTCATCCGGAATCTCCAACCCCTTCTTGGTGTTGCAATTTCTATGGTACTGAGTATAATTAAGAGATGTTCCTGCATACCAAATCAACACTTCCAAGAACCAGATAAGATTACACAAATTTCAAGCTAATTTTGATTAAATTTGACTATAAAAGACAAAATTAGATGCTCTTTGCATTTCGAACGAATTAACGCGTTATCGTTCCACGCATGCTTCAACTGACTTATTCTCGAAGTTTACTTCCTAACCCCAAATCTCATGTTTTTGATTGCGATATTGTGGAGTTTCTCGTATCCAACTCCCCAAAGGAATATCTAGGACCTATTCTGACGTTGCTTTCGTAGTGCAAGCCGTTCTTGATATTAACAGATCTCTGGACCAAGTCTAAGATTGATTGAACGACACCTGGAGAAAGTCACGTTAGGACATTGCTATTATTTTCCCATGTGCACCTTATCAAACAGTTCCAACATGTCAATAAAGACACAAAACGATTTACACATCGCAGCCATCTTATAACTGCACGTAAACTTTAGAGCACAGCAACGCTATATGATATGTTCCTTCAACTCGTTGCATGATTCTAGATTTTAAGGACCTTAAATAAATGTACATAGATGAAAACTATGAAACGATTGAAAACCCATTATTGACCAATTGAACTAATAAATAGAGTATTCACGATGTAAAAGGCACATTTGTCTAAAAATAACTTTAGTTTTGTATATCTAAAATATACAATTTCTTACGAAAGCGGTATTATAAATATACATTATGACCCAGCAATAAAGCTTAACTACGAGCCACAAATAACGATAAAGCAACGCCCCGAGTGAGCAGAACTTCGACCGAGATGACCATTGGGGCCAAACGTCTACAAGTAACCGTTAATAAATAAAATACTCAAACGACTAAACTTTCGATCACACATCACCCCAGAGTCGTCACAATAAATCCATTGATATTAGATCTGGTGACCACTGTGACCAGTGAACTAGAACTTCTCTTCCAATGTAGCTATTAGCAAACGTTAAAGTGGGAAAAATAATGCAAGACAAACGTTAAACAAGGAAAAATTGTACTGACAATGTGACAAAAGAGTTCGCCGGCTTACCTCTTGCCTTAATTTTAAACAATAAAAATGCAAAGTAATTAACCTAACCATTTGTTGTATGGAAGATGCTATCGCCCATAACTCGTTTACTGTTGAATTTCGGATGTATGTATGTGTATCAGAAGCACACATTTAAGTTATCCTAGTCGAGTCGCGGGACACCCGGCATATTAGGTCTGCAACGATAAATCGTACAAATGTTGAATAAAATTCGCACCATAGGACTCGTCATTCAGAAGCAGATCTAATCGTATCGTGCATACCTGCATGTCCTGATCCTAAACTGTTGTGAAGCCCTATGGACTTGTCTTTCCCTCTGTCTTCCTAAAATATGATACTGATGAATATCTCAAAGACATTGGTACTCTGTGTGACGTCATCGCAACTTGAGTGTCGGGTCCCCTGAACTACACCACACAGTTTATGTAGGCATAACGTACGAAAATTTGTAAAAAGACATTCAGAACATTTTTTATTCCTATAGCGTAATCTAAATTATTAAGCAACAAGGTTATCTATTTTACTGCAACAAACATTAATTAGTAGAATGATGTAACTTATTTATAACGTTGAAAACAAATGGTTGGTTATTTTTAGACTGAATGTATTTGAAATTACAATTATGTTAATCACAACACTCCCACATTAATGGACGATATCATTGTTTTACTTACTACCAGCGCTAATGAATGAACTTTGGAATTTTTTTTAGTAAAATATAAACAATTTTTCCAAAAAAAAATCATAAATTGGAGAAATATTCTAAGAAATGTTCGAGTATTGCAATACTGCGAAATTAGGTATGAATCTATTGCATGCTTCTCAGGAATTTACACAATCATTTAAATTAAAGCAATTAAAACGATGGGGTATTTCGAAATTTTAAATTTTCACATTTAATAGTTGCCCAAGTAAAAAGAAATTGCTGACGTAATTTTTAATCGTATTTGTGGGTAGAATTTGAGGAACTCATCAATAGCATTAAGATGAATATTAGATTTAAATAACGTGAATTCTTGTTAGGCGCAAACATTTCCTAGAACTTCTCAAATTTCTTCGAATTCAATAGTGTTTAAAAATAAACTGAAAACGACAAAGATAAAAACAAATAATTTGAGTTATTTTATGTCCACACCTAAAACAAGAAATTGACAAGGACGAGTCTCAGTTTCCAGCAGGTGTGCAAATACATCAAAGCCGTAGGTAAAAATGCTAAAAGTTTAAACAAGAATCTCCGTTGGGCTTGTGTGCACTTTTTGTGAAATCAGCAAACTTTCTCATAATACAGTTAATTAAGCAATAGCATTGATTACCACATAGGAACATCTTTTTGTAGAAATCACAACAAATGGTTACCGATCCCTAATAAATGCAATCTCTCCTAATTAACTTGATTATAATAATTTTATATAAAAAAACGCTAATTTATAATACAAATTGTACCAATTAAGGGTTATTGACTGAATCTTGTTATTTCATAGGCACTTTCATTTTGTAACCCAATAAAACAATTTATAAGTGTGTAATATTTCTGTACTTTAATTGGTACTACTTTCGCCCCTTTATGTTTAGTATACGTTTTTAATTGACATTTGCGAGTTTTTTCAAGCAACGGGGGAGCGGCGAGCACTTTGTCCCCAGTACGCACACCTAAATTCAGAAGCCAGTGACGTATACTAAAATCTATACATTTTCCTATTGAGGGTTAACTAAGAGAAAAACATTTCTTCGTTGTCAAAATTTTCGTTGGAAGCTTTTCTTCATTATTCAGTTTTGGCAAAAACACCCGAAGAGTGTGCTTTGAGGGTTGTTTTCTAGCACAAATTGTTTTCTCAAGTCCAATGCATTTGGGGCACAAATTTTGATTCAATTTTTCATTAAAGCTGTCTTATTGTTCATGGGCAGGAATCCACTTTTGCTATTCCTGGATTCACGTGTACCTTCTCTTTGAAGTCATGGAACCCCAAATTTTCTATAATCTGTACGAGTTTTGCAAATCGGCTGCGTCAAAATATATTTTGAAAGTTGGGACAGTCTTCCACCTGGAGTCATGTTATTTTTGATTCCGAGTTCTAATAAACACATTATTTGGAACTTCACCGTTGAGGTGTTTTGATGGTGTCTAAATAATTTGATGTGAATAATTATGTTCGATACCAAGACGAAAAGCTTCCAGTCTTTAACGTGTATCAACTTTTTTAAATGCCCAAAAATGATCAGGCCTAAAGCGCCTGATTTTGATTGAGTCGATTGAGGAAAGCGTCCATATTCAAGAGAGAAATCTTTTGAAAATCCGGCAAATAGTTTTTTCCTAGTTATGATGACTTACAACTTTTCATTGTCCAAGTTCGTAGAAATGTTCGCCACAGTTTTCCCCACCATGGGGCTTCAATTCACACTTGTTGCGTTGTTGCCGAACATTTTTATTTTTAGCCAAAAAAGGAAATCATTCACAATGTTCAGTTGCCTAGCACATGGGAAAAAACGCTTTAGGATTGCGAAAATTTTTCATCGCCATAAAATATCCTTGTCAATTTGACATTCTATTAGTTATCTTCTTTTTTGTTTCAACAATATCAGTTTGGGCAAAAATGAAAAGATTCTGGTATTATTTCTAAGTTGAAAGTGCAGGAATATCTCCAAGAATTTCAAACTAAATACTTCACTCCTTTTACGAATATTTTTTAACCCTTGAGGCTTAAAATCAAAAATGAGGAATTCCCGCGAAGTTTAGTTGTCCAAATATTTCGCTAAACCCTGGAAACATTTTTTCTTGAAATACGCACGCTGGTTAAAATGTATAAACAACCCTTGCACGAGTTCTCACATTACACTTTTCAGTGATTAATATTTTTCCCAAGTTTATGTGTTTTGTTTTGATTATAAACGCAACCAAAAAATATTTTGCTATTTATATCTAATGTATGGTAATTTGAACGTGATATTAAAGTCACCTTTCTAATTTGTTTTCCTTAGATTTTAGATACGAGGACTGTCCCCGCTGGTGTTATTCTACGTTATCGAGCTGGTGGCATCCTTCGAAGTAGTCCCAATTTGATTGAAGAATGCGCTGCTAACGGCCTTTCCAGCAATCCTGAAACTCGTTTTTTGGTATAGACTTTAGAGCGTTCGTCGTATTAGTTTCGACTGCTTCTTTGTCCTCGAATCGATATCCTTTGAGCGACATTTTTAATCTTGGGAACAGCCAAAAGTCGCAGGACTGTACGGAGGCTGACGGAGCTGTACGACTTTGTGCTTTGTCAAATATTGCTGCACAAGATTTGATGCATGCGCTGGCGCGTTATCGTGATGCAGAAGCCAGTCACCGCTTGACCAAAGTTGAGGCCGTTTTCTGC
>JAHWXV010372940.1:0-12209 GCA_024586415.1 Phrixothrix hirtus | reverse complement strand
TTGTAATATTTAAACCACTACGAGTATAATGAACTACCAGTAAAATTGGAATTCACCATTAATGTTATTTGAAAGCATAAATATTTTATTAGTCAAGCAAGCGTTCGCAATAGCTCAAACATTCTAGGTATTAATCTTGACCTTTATTGTCTAATTGTATTCATTTATTAGAAGATGTATTCAAATATCGAAAAGACTGCTATGATTTTAATTTTTGGTGAATGCCGCAAATTTGTACCATCAACGCTATCCAGATCGTAGAGCACCAACTGACAAAATTTTTCGCAGACTTGAAACTCAGTTAAGAGGAAATGGGCCTCCTGCTAAAAGACCTAGACAAAAAATTGCCACAAGTGAACAGAATGAAATTCGATTGCTAGAAATCTTGAATAAGCCAGTCTTCGGTAAGTAAAATTTTACGTGCAAATAAATTTCATCCAAACCATGTAATGCTAGTGCAAGGACTAAAAGAGCCTGATTTTGACAAACGATTAGAATTTTACAATTTTATACTTCAAAAAGTTCAAGATGCCCCTGATTTTTTGAGCAAGAGTATGTTTTTAGATGAATCAACATTTACAAATAACGGTTGTATTAATAGGCATAATTCTCATTATTACGACCAAGAAAATCCAAAGTGGACACGAGTAGCACACTTATAAACAACTTATTTCTTAAATGTTTGGTGTGGAATTTTATGAGAGCATACTATTGGGCCGTACTTCTTTCCAGGGGTGTTAAATAGACAAATGCTTTTAGATGTTTTGCAAAACGAGTTACCGTTATTGCTGGAAGATGTGGACCTTCATCCACGCCAAAATGTGTGGTTCCAGTTAGATGGTGCACCACATCATTTCCATCAAAACGTCCAGCAATTTTTATCAACTGAATTTGAAAATAGATGGATCGGAAGGGGTTCGTTTAATCCATGGCCGCCACGAAGTCCCGATATCAGTCCTTCAGATTTTCTCCTTTGGGGTGTGCTAAAACATCAAGTGTTTTTAACTCCGCTTGCTAATGTTGACATTTTAAGGAAAATTTACATTAGGTGTTTATTTAATAGATAACTAACATTTTTATTGATTTTTTCCAGTTAATTTGGTTTTTATTTTATATCCTGCTATTTTATGGTTTATTAAAAAATTTTCTTTACCAAAGGTGAATATCAATTTTACTAGTAGTTCATTATACTCATAATAGTTTATATATTACAACTTAATTATTGACAGTTGAAAATATGACAAATCAGGCATATATGTTTTTGTGTTGGAATAGCGACCTATGAGAGTGTAAATTGAGTTGCCTATTTGGTACATTCAAGGTCGTCATTACTCAATAATAGCCCTGCATTGTAAATTCTTTTTAATTTGTAAATTATCATTTTTTTGTTTACATTTGTAATATATAACTTACAAAGCCTTATTCATTTATTATTTATTTATTATTTATTAACCAATTTAGCTAGGTATGAACAACCAAGCCCTCCATTAATGAGGAGTCCTGTAAAAAAAGAATCCGGCGTTCACGACTGTAGTCTATCTAGGCAAAATATAAATAATTTTCCCCCTCGACATAAGTAGAGAAAAAAGAAATTTCGCAACATGACGCAATGTTGCGTAATACTATTTAATTGATTTTCTTTAATTAATTAATATTTAAATTATCTAGGATTGCTGCTATGTTAATTGTTTCGGTTATCATCACAATCTCGATTAATTTTGGACGGTAGACGGTGATTTATTTGTTGCGTCATATTGTACAATTTTTACTAATTAACTTATAGCTTATTTTATACCAGATTTTATTGGTTCATCGACTCAGTCTAGAGGAGCTGTCGATCGACTAAGTGTTATTTAAGTCAATCCTTAGTTTGCAAATAAATTAAAACTATATACTCGCGCGCGGTATTTATTTGACACATTCTTAAAGTTTGTTTTGTGTTTAATGAAGTTTTAATTATTACACTTCCAGAATCACTAATATAGCGAATACACGTGAATTCTCAGAATTCCATTAGATCGGGTTTTGCGATATTATTACGATTTCACGCAAAAAGTTACAAAATATTATTGAAAAAACCTCAGTTGGGTAAATTTATTATTAAAACAAGCATTTGATTATTTTATTTTAGAAAATACATTTTCAGGAGCATTTTCAAGGTTTATTAACTTAGAAAAACGTCTGCAAAGGAATAACGAACTATTTCAACAATATAAACAATTTAGCAACGAATACGTAAATTTAGCTGACGCAAAAATCGTTTATGTACATCGAAACTAATCATTCAAAATTAAATACAAATACTTATATTCTAGCCGATCGTCCTGTAATCAGAAAGATAAACACTGCAAGAGTTCGTGTAATAATGTTGGGCAGTGTCGTAAAAACATCTAAAAATATTTCTTTAAATGAATTACGTTTAACTGGATGAACTAACCAAAGTGGTCTATTTGACATTTTAATTCCTTTAAAAACATATAAATACATAGCCAAATACAAGCAAATTTATCGACGTGTAAGTGATTAGCACAAATGTTTGTTAAATATTTTATGGAGGGAATCTAAGAAGTTAAATGCTTATAGCTGCAAACTATAACATGGGGTTTAAATGATTTAGCCTTTTTAGCTACTAAGTGTTTAATTCGATTAGCAAATAAATACAAACAAAAATATTCACTAGTGTCAAATGCACTAATAAGTAATACTTATAAAGATGATATTTTATGCGAATCAAATAATTTAGACGAAGAACAAGTACTTCAAAAAGGAATAATGGAAATTTTACAATTAGAAAGTTTTGAATTACACAAATGGGTGTCAAATAATGATTCAACTCTAAAAAATATTTCTAAATAATGAAGGTATTTCACGATATTAGCTTTGAAAACTTTAGACAATTATAGCGTTCTGGAAGATTCCTTAGAAGTTTTTTCGACCATAAACAAGGTTTATGACGGTTTTACAAAATGTACAATATTGAGTTTTATCGCAAAAGCTTTTGATTCAATCAGTTATAACAATTGCCAAAATCATTATGCAAAATATTTTGACAGAAAAATTAGGTTGGGATGATAAATTACCAACCCCATTAAATAATACATTGTTAGATTCTCGTAATTAACAAATAAAAATTACTCTGTTCTCATATTAGAAAATTGAAATAAGTTAATAACTAATCCAAATTTTCTAAAATTATTGTACGTTGAAATATCCTAACAGGATTTCTAAGTTTAAAATGAAGCTTCTCAGGCTATAAAATAAATATTTAACAAAGTTTAAATTGTGCACCATTATAAAGTCCCGGGTTTTGGGTATAAAATCCATAGTGTAAAATAAACCAAAAATCGAAGGACATAAACTAATTATACGAAATAAAATTTTCTATAAGGAAAGATCTTCGGTTATAGTAAAATCTAAAAAGCTTAGAGAATCCTCCAAGATTACGGTATCATATACCTAAATTGCTGAAGCTATAAAATTCAGAGAAGGTTGCGAAATAGACGCAAATATGTAACGGATCTCCAACCGCTTTCCATCACGAACACGCAACCAACAGTTTGAAAATTGAGACCTTTGATTAGTCAACGCAACAGCGAAGAGGGAATAATAAAAAACAGGCCAACACAAGAAAAATCATCTTATCTTCGTCGAACACGGTGATACATTAAACAGCCGTGACTGCTTTGGAATTACGAGGCGTGTTTTTTAAGTAAGTACCACTTTGAAATTTTGTTACCATGAGCGCTGCGGCGGATTTCCACGTTTTTGCGCTGTGTATCTACATCTGTTGATAAGCCACAGATACCATTACTGAAATATTCGAACGTGTTTACGTTTGTTTGTCACTATTTAAAATGCGTCCGCCGACTGTGAAATATGCGCCGTGATTCGTTTTCTTAGTGCTAAAGGCATTAAATTGGCCGAAATTCATCGTCAGATCAGTGAAGTGTATGGCGACAACATTATGAGCGACAATGTCTGTCCACACGTAGCTCCTCGAATTCAAGATCTCGTCGCATCTTTTCAATTAATCACCTTCCATGCAGTCCCGACCTTGCACCCAGTGAGTACCACTTGTTCCTGCATTTGAAGAATCATCTGGGTGGTCAACGCCACAACGACGATGATGAGGCCAAAACTGCTGTGTTGCAGTGCTTGTCAAATCAGGCGGCAGACTTTGATGAGGATTGGATCCAAAAACTGACTGTACGATATAATAAATGCTTTAATATTGGTGAAAATTATGTAGGAAGGTAAGACTAAGGTACAAGCTTTCATGTAAAAATAAAATTGTTAAGAAAAGTTTACTTTTTTGTATTTTAAAACGGTACTTACGTAAAAACACGCCTCGTTGATGCTTTGATTGTAATCATATAAATTCCACAAATACACAATCTTAACTCTGCTTAGTACCCCGTAGCAAAGATAAAATTTTACGGATAACCAACGTCAAAGAAATGATAAAATGCAAGTTTTATAAACGTAAAGTGTAAAACGAGTTTGTGAAACGTGCAGAAAGTAAAGAAGTCAAAGTTTGAAGGTTGACGTGAAATCAAAAATTCTAAAATTCTATCTGTAACTCAAGGAGATAAGCCGAAGGAAGATAAATTATCAACCAAACGTTTACAACGTGTGATTCTTTTAAAGTTTTAAAACTAATACCTTTGTTTAAAATCAACCGCAGACAAATTTATTTTAATTTAAATATAAAACTAAACCTTTGTCTACCTGCCGTTATGGTCCTTTACTATAAAGAGCTGCTATTTGCAGTTGGCAGGTACAAGCCCTAAGGGATCTGTTCGAATGGGTTATTGCATTGTTGAATAACTGTTCTATAGCATTTTATTTTATTTTGAACATGTAAGAATTTAATTGCATTCTTTATATTATTGTTTTTAATTTTGAATTTTAAATAAATGCATAGAAGTCATTGCAATTTGTTACTTAATGGTATATAAACATATATCGTAAATTAATTTTGGTGTGACCCACAAGATTTTAATATAAATATTGAAACTAGAATATAAAATTTTACCTCCAGGTAAGACATAGCGGCACAGTAAATTTATCGTCTGGATAAATAGGGTATCTCGATCAAGTATATTTTAAATAATAAAGTCTGAAGATAGTTTGGTTACTTTCAATCTAAAACCTACAAATTACGTGAACTAAAGTAGCACTACAGTAATTTAATAAATTGCTAAAACTGCCTAATTGGTAACTAACAGCATGGTTGGAATAAGTAGAAGCTATAATTTCTATGCCAACAATCGATATTAAAAGAAATTTAGAATTTAGCGAAACAAACTTTATTGATTTAATAGGATTTTGTAATACAAGTAATGTTGCCCATGACTGCGTTACATATTGCTGATTTTCAAGAAATGATAACAAAATTCATATAGAGCGAATCTGTTCAAAATCTAGAATCCCAATGGCTGAATTAAATGGAGCGATTTTACTTAGCAAACTTCCAAAGTTTATAACATATTCAAACAACACAACAATAAGGTCTGTTTATTTTCTGACTCAAAGTTGGTACTAATTTGCTAAATATTAGAATTTTCATTTTAAATGCTTATGTAAGTTACTAACAGAATAGCTAAAATAAAAGACCTTACCTATTTATCTTGTGGGCTTACATTAAAAACAATCCAAGTTATGTTTTAATTCATTCAACTATTAATTCAATTCAAGATGTTACAAATAGATTAAAATTTTGCCAGATTTTTACGCAAATTCAGCAACATTTTTGAGCCAGATGGCACAAAGGATATTATTTAAACCAAATTCAAACCAGGGCTGTATTTACATGTTTTGATGTTATCATGTCAACGTTGCGTGACGTTGCTATATAACACTACGTACTCTTACATCATATCACCACTAAATAAGAAACTTACAAAGCATAGAGTTTCTTAATTTAACAAATGCGACATCTGATGTATTAGGATTCCCACAAATGTTTCTTATCTAACAGGTAACACAATGATGTACTTGCTTGCTTCTAAATTATCTGATGGATTTATACTGAGCTCACCTAAGCATCAACTTTTAAAGCTGATATTTTTGATGGATAGGGGTGGGGTGATAGTAAATTAAAATATAATCATTCAATTGTTCATGCTTATTAATATTAATTCTTCATGAGAACTGCTTTCATCTTCATATCTACACTTAGACAGAGAGAAGTTTTGTTCCTTAAATTTGTTGCATCAGTTGGATTTCTAAATAAACTACAAATCAAGATACCTCCAAGATACATCATAAATGACGTCAGCAGTTTCACGGATGCACTAAAAATTCAATGTTTGAACGAAATATAATAAAATTACATAGCAGTATTTAAAACACTGTATGCTTAAGGTGTAAATTCACGCTACATTATAAACAATTTTTACACTGAATAATACTTCATATCTACTTATGATAATTTATATGATTTCGGTTATTTGTAATCAAGTTTACATCAAGTTTAAGATTTTTTAAATTGTATAAAGCTTACCATAGGTTCTAATTTAATCGATAAATATGTCTTGACAAAGACAGATTCTTAATAAGCACAATAAAGTAATACACTTTAAAACGAATAAACTAAAGTTATGTGTTTAAGCTAAGCAACGCAAAATGAAAATTTCGGCTGCTAATAATTACAGAAGTGATAAATTTAAAATTTTTGCTTACAACGTCGTAGTGTGTGGTTTACTCACTAAATCCTTTTAATGACCTTTATCATTTAAGTTATCACACGCTGGTTATACAACAAAAACAAAGAACAAGATGCATTATAATAAATTACTAATCCACATGCATGTCATTTACTGCTAACACAGCTACAAGGAAAGAGGTTTTGTTCTATTTCACTCCAACAGTCACCTTGTGATGAACTTCGAATGTATTACATAATTACGTATTCTAAGATTAAAATTTTAAATACATAATATTATTAGAAATAGCTACTAATAATATAATTCAGTAGTAATTCAAAGTTCGTAAACAATGAAAAATAAATATTAATTAAATTTATAATTAGTTTTGAAAATGCAATAAAATAAATGCATTCCAGAAAATAAATTCCATGTATAGATAAGTAGGAATCAAATTCTTAAGAAAGAAGGAAAATATTTCCTGGAATGATAGATAAATATGAAAGTGCAATGTACTTTAAAACCAAAATGTAAATATTTTTATTTAAGATAGGTGTAGATATCTAATGGTAGAAATATAATATGCTAGTTAAGACAAATAAAACTCTGTAAGTAGTTAGAATTAGTTATTAATACATTGTGTAAGATGTTTTAAAATTTTTGAAAATGTTTAAAGAGTGGTAATATTTGATTTCTAATTAACTAGAAATTGATAAAAATGGACTATAAAAGGGCATGCCTTGCTACAAAGTAACACGGAGAACTTATACCGGTCCATGCCTTAATTACACGAATTACTTGTAATAATCCTTAGCTATAATATGAGACATCAAGGACTTGCAATTCGGGTATTGCATGATGTACATAATCCTTTCCAAAAACTCTTAGCGATGCTTTATAATTTATGGGCACCTTTCCGATATTATAACAGCTTGGCGCTTCACATAAAGTTTACCACGCTTAAGGGCCCGTATTTGAAGCCTGGTAATCTGATAAGATATTTTTCTTTACGAACAGTGTTTGTCAATCTTTACAGACCCCGATTCTAAAGCTCTACAATCGCTAAGAGTTTACCGATTACGTTATATGTTTCTACGGATACTAATTCAAAAAAGATTTAAATAAATGCAACTCAGGTCTTAAATATATCATAGCGGTTTAAGAAATGTTTTATTCGAAGCCGATATAATATTAATTCCTCTCTGTGCCTCTAAAAATAGTTCAAAATAAATTGAAATCCCATATAATTAGCAAAAGAATAGCTTACCGCTACAACCTACATTCTTTCCATAACACAAAGATACATATACATGTTACAAAGCACGCTTCATGTTTGTTTCGTTAAAATCGCACGGCTGAGCATAGAATAATATTAGATAGCAAATGCATGTCGCATATAACCATAGACCTAAGTTTATAAATAGAAATTGTTCACAATATGAATTTTAATCTTCGAAAATAAATGTTTTAAAACGCTATTTGAATATAATTGAATTGGTAATTTTACATATGTAAATAAATAAAACACAAACGACATCGTAAGCTTAATACATTAAATAAATCGAGACGAGAGAACTACGATTGCTCCCGTAGTTAAACAAATTATCTACGAAAATAGCTAATATATATTCAGGTCTTAAAGAATAGGTAAAATCATATCTACGCCCCTGAAAACAATTAAAGCCACTGATCAAAGCCGGCAACCCAAAACCTCAAATTGAGTGAAGAATACATATGGCGGATCGACTGCAAATAGTTAGCCGAGGTAAATAATTATTGTTACGACTCCAACCGTCACTAACTACGATCATAAAGAAGTCGTGACAACCTCTCGCAACGGTTAATCTACGATCTATAGAAACGGTTGAACAAAGAATGATTATAACAGCTATTGATGCTGTTTTCAAAGCAGTTCTCTTTTATTGCTATGAACTAATAGCTATCCTTTAAAAACGTAATTAAAGCCATACTTCGGCAGATCCTTAAAAGTAGCCTCCAATGCCTTAATTATTTGTTCTGAAAACGGAAATCATTTTCCGCGAAGGAGCTCTTTCACTTCAGAGAAAATAGAATGTCACACAAGCAAGGTCTGGGCTGTAGGGTGAATGAAGTAGATATTTAGGTTTACTTTCGGCAAAACGTGGTTGTATATTACCATGTTGTAACATTCACCTAGTTGTAGGGAGATGTAGTCCTTTTTCCCTGACATGACCCTTCATTATTATTAATACTATTTTATAATAGTTTACTGTTGCAATTGTGTTTGGAGGCACAACGTGTTGATAAACCATACCTTAGATGTCAAACTAAGGGATGACCATGCCTTTACCAGTAGGGGCCACGAGTTTGTTTTCTGTGTTGGTAATGATGCAGTTTTTTACAGCAAACTGTTTTTGCTTACTTTTAGGATCAAAATGGTGAAGCCATTATACTTACACTTACATACACTTAATTATAAAAACTTTATGGTTTTATTTAAGTAAAATTGAATCACCATTAATCCGAATACTTTAATAAACCCACGAAAAATGACGTAAGCAAAAAAGGCATTATAAAATGGGGTTTGGTTTCGTAATTAAAGTGTTTTATTTGTAACGTGAGTCCTTCTACTATTTCTTAATAGCATAAAAATATCATGATAGATTACGTTAAAGTCTTGCAAAAAAGTTTTCAGATGAGCAATTGCAGAAAATAGAAATTTGTAAAATGGAAGTCCACTACATTAGTATCTTTATATACATTCCTTAACTCATATCACCTCTAGTTTTATATATATATTGTTGAGGGAATGTTTTTGTATATACAACGAAAACAAAACAGAGCCTATTTAGGATAGGTATCTTCAGATTTTGAAAAAGCATTCGTACACGTGTATTTTAATGTAGAGGGGAGTATACAATACGGATATCTATGCATTTACATCGTCAACACCTTTGAAGAGGTGAAATCTAGCCCTTTAGTTTTGAAGTATAGCAGGTGTAGGATATGACAAGTTCGTTGAAAAGCTTGCTGAGCAGCTTCACAGCAATACAAACCTTTGTGAGTTGCGACACTCCTTGTATAAAGCAGTGGGTCATAAATTGATCGAACGGAGTTTACGAGTAATTTACTTATCAAAAAATAAACGTTAAAATAACACTGAAAAGGTAAATTTTATTTTAGAAAGATTCACAATTATTTAATTTTTGGTATTAAAAGCTTATTACAACCCCGTATAGAGGTGTTAATATTGAAAGCAATAACAAAAGCTTCCCAATTAATAATAAGTAGTAAGTAATCAATAAAAATAATAACCAATATCTACTGATAAATTTATCTATCAAGTTAGTAAATGCTGAAAAAGTGCGTTCCCAATAACCATACAATTACAAAGATTTTACTCGAAATGCTCCCGCACATCAAAATGTGCAAGATTCGTTTACTATTCGTTGCCTTAGGTCCTGCAATGATTCCTATTGTGTGACATAAATCTTGCATTTTAAGTGTTCTCACAGGAAAGAACCCAGAGGTAACAAAGCAGGTGACGTCGCTGGCCGTTCTCTAAGACATCTCTTCCTAACAATGTTCAGGGAAATGATTTAAAAATTGACGAACGGGCAATGCGAAATGAGCAAGAGCTCCATCTTTTTGAAACATCAATTGATACTCTAGATAGCAATCATCGTTTTTTCTGATGCTAGTTATCATGGAATCACTGGAATTTTTCAACATAGCCAAGTATATCTCGTCAATCAAGTTTCCTGGTATGAAAAGCGGTCCTAAAAGATGGTCACCGAAAATACTATCCCAAACATTAGGTTCAGACCCGAGTTGGCGTCTAATGAAAACCATGGCGATTAGCTTCACCCTTACCTTGGATAAATTGTAATTCACGGTCGAAATCGTCATTATTCAGTTGACGGACTAGATTAATTGTATATGATTGTAATTTGTCATCTTTTAAAATTCTTGTAACACTTATGCTACTAACTCCAGTGTCGGTTTCAGTCTTCTGACACAATTTCAACTCTTCAGGCCATTCTAAGTAGTAATAATTAGTAAAATTAAAGCGAGCAATAGTATTGAAATGCAAACTGTACTGATACGTTTCGCCACTGATAAGTTTAGCGATAAAATAATGGTTTTGTTTCAAGGAACAGTTGATTTCTATCCAAAACACCCATTCTGTTGTGTAGCACATGTACAGTCAAGCTCCAAAAGTCCGTACACATTTAGCCAGAAAAGTTGTTTGGGCTGCAACGACCACTCAAATCATCGCAAGCATTTGAAGGCGTGTTTGCTCCGCCTATAATTGCTAGAGCTAAATTTAGTATTCATTATCGAACTGCATTTGGTCGGATAACCATATGTTATAGGTTTCATAAAACAAAATATAACTTTACTAAGGTTTTATTCAATACATGTGTGCTATGTATTCTTGAAAACTTTAAAATTGATTGATATATCCACAAAAGATATTTATCATTATTAAGAACAAATAGTCAAGTATTGATTAAAAAACATTGTTATTTAAAACTATAAATATCCATAGTTAAATCTGTGCAAACAAATTTAAATTGTTAAAACAGCTAAAATTAGAATCTATACTTTTTTGGACACGTCATCTAATCTTATTATGACTGCTTTTTGTTTGCCTACTGTGTTAAATTTGAAATAGAGAACGATCATAAATTATACTCGGATTTGAGTATTAGGTTACGAGCAGTTTGCACCTCAAGTTCTATGTAGTTTAAAAAGGCAAGCAAATATTGATAACTATGTAAGAGCCTGAATAATCATGCTTCAAGCAGGGGTTTCAATATTTCTCAAATTGCGAGGGAATTGAATGTTACCGTCAGCATCAATAAATAAATACTTTGAACAATTAGATACACAGGGCGAAGCTAACACCGGTTCTATATATTCTATTCCAACCACACATATTATTTCTCGTTGAAATTAGTGAAAATAGCTGTATTAAAATATTTTGACATTCAACTTCACATATAAACAGTGATATGTAAAATCTCTAAACTCCTTCTTATTTGTCTTAAAAAATACTTTTAAAATGTGTAAATAGTTGTTCCTAACTAGTAACAAATATCGACATATTTGAAAATTTTAAAAATTAGACCAGTTGTTAATAGCTTAGTTTTCGAGTGTCCCTATAAAATATCAAATTCTGGTTATCCTGTAATATACAACATGCTATTCATTTCACGTCGATAGAAGAAGGATTTTGTTTTACAAGTCGCTGATACAGTAAACCTTTCCTGGGCTGGTAGATCCTAAACAAATATTTCAAATGATTTATGGTTTCGACTCGGACTGCTCTTTGGACAATTCTAAATGAGAGAAAATACTTAGTTAACAAATTTAAAGCTACACATTTTTAAACATCTTTAAATGCTATATTAATTTTAATTGTTTTCAAAAAATGTATAGGAATAAACACATTTAAAAGAATTAGTACCTCAAGTTGATAGTTTAGAGTTATTTTACGTAGGAATGAAATATACAGGGTGTTCCAAGAAGAAAATGTGACGTCATCGTTTGTTTTTTTAAATGGAAACCGCCATTTTT
>JAHWXV010372917.1:0-10736 GCA_024586415.1 Phrixothrix hirtus | reverse complement strand
ATAGAAAAATAGAATAATAAATGTTTTCGTTTTTTTAATGCGTAAATGCGTATTTATTTAGGAGTTCACGTGCTCATGTGCACTTATTAAGGAACCGCCGTTGGTTAGAACACAATTTTTCATCGCCGTTTCATACTGTACTGCCATCGAGTGTATCAGAAAGTTTTTGTGTGAACCGTCAGAATAACAAAATTGCATGCCGTTACGTTTGTGGAGCTCGAAATATCCAGAATCAAGGGCTACGCGTTTTTTCTTCTGTCGCTTGTTCTGCAGTAGATAATAAAAGCCCAATAGATCATTGAAAGAGAATTCCTCAGGAAACTTCCTTTGTCAAATCTCTGTATATAGTAATACTAAACATAGAGAGATGCCTCGGCTACCAGATCCAACAGTTTGTCCGCGTTTCGTACGACCTGCAGCTTGATCTTCTCGAAACGCGAAAAATATCCGCCAAAACCCGTCTTTATCGTATAAGACATTATATAACCACCATCCTCCTCTCTCTCAACGTTTGTCTCCGCAAGTAGAATACGGCCTTTTTGCAGCCATATTGTCTACAACCTAACTGTTACCCAGTTATATAAAATTTTTAATTGCATTTAAAACATACTGTGTATTATAAATAAAACAATCCATTATCGTGTCTTTATTTTTTACCTTGCCAATATACTATGGTATTATAATATAAATAACTATAAGGTCGAATATAGCATGCAACAATGGTAAAAAAATATACCAGTAACCGTTAAAGGGTTAATTGAAGCATTTATATTTTACTTTCTTACGTCTGGAACCTAATAATTTTGAATTTTATTTTTTATATAAATGAAAGGGTATCAAAAATTTATTTGTCAAAGAATTTATATTTGGTGTCGGTCCCGTTCAAAGAAGTCCCCTGTTGCATTAACACAACGATTTCAGCGCTTTTGCCATGTCCTGAACATCCTCTAGAATACCTTAGCTCCAGTTGTGTCAAGTATTTGGTACAATTCGGTCTGAATCTGCCAGATAGTTTTAAAAAGCCGCCTCTTCAGTTTTATTTTACTTTTAGGGAATAAGGGGAATAGAGGGGTTCTGGGATAATTGTCACCTAGTGTGTTGTCCAAAAGTCTCGTGTTGCAAATTCTGTGTGTGCGGGAAGGTTATCATGCACAATAGCTCTCTCTTGCAACAAACATCTTCATGAAATCGCCTCAACACGCATAGTGAATGGCAACATCAACTGATTGATTAGGAGAAACAAATTCCCAGTTCACTGTCCCTTTAATGGTAAAAATACGGTCGCCGTGTTTTGGTTGCACCTCTGACCTTGCCGATTAAGCCTATGCTTTATTATCATAAAACGCGCAGCTTATAAAGAAAATGTTTATTTTTATGGTATATACGTGATATATATGTGATACGTGAGGGTACAACTTTTGTCAAAAAACTTAACTAAGGTTTTGTAACGTACTTTTGGATTCTGTAATCAAATTTTCAATTAGATAAGATATATTAAACCTTGGGGTATTATACACTTAATTTTGCACTAATATCCTCCAAACGGGTACGCCGCTGAAATGATGGAAACAGTAATAGTCTAAAAATTACGCATCTACTGCGACGATCACTTCTTTATTATATAAAAATTTTTTACCAGCAAACATTTTTCATTTTTGGGAATAACAAATAGCCAGAAGGACCCCATTGGGCTAAATATGGTGTTAGAGCCTCGTAATTAACATTGTGCAAAAATTACCCGGTTCTCACATAAGAAAATTGAAATAAGCTATAACGTATTTCAAATTTCTAAAATGTTACTTTAAATATAAATTACCTAACAGTATTTCTAAGTTAAAAACGAAGTTCGCAGGCTATAAAATAAAAATTTAGTAAAGTGTAAATTGTACTTCGTTACAAAAAAAACGTGGGTTTGGCTATATATCTATAGTGTAAGATAAACTAGAAACCGAAGGTACAAATTCAAATTGTATATTCAATGCGAAAATGTCTTGCAAGCAGTAAACCCATAAAGCAAGGAATCTTCAGAAAATTATGGTGTCATATACTTTACTAACCTAAGCTGTAAAGCACGCTGTCACGGTCAAAACTAGTTAAATTCTACAAACACTTCGCATATGTTAGGTTTATCGACACCTTTTCTATGTTATCAGCTATAGCCACATGTGCATATGTTCAAGCATGACTCTTTCTTTTCCTTTACCAATGGCTCTGTGCATAAACGGTTGGTTTTCTTTATGCTTCTGTGCTGGATGCTTCATTCCACTAGCTACTTTTTTTTATCAAGATGCAGCAATTTTAGGGATGCTTACTGCTGATTTCTGGTTACTACTAGGCTCTAAATAAGGCCTTACACTTTTGTTTTGTATTTATTTCTTCGCTTTACGTCACTGAGCCTGTAGCGCACAGTTATGCTGATTTTTCAAATTAATAATTACTTACTATAAATAAGCTGCAATGTATTTGGACATCTCTGTTGAATTTTAACGAGTTATCCTCGCTACTCTCGAAGTCCTACTATGTTCTCTACGCTTTAATTTTTAACTTACAATATACAAAATATTTATTTATGTAAATACATTAATTTCAATATATCAAAGTTATACTATTAATTGTAAATTAAAGCCGTCTAATTTGATCTTCACTTATTTTGCTTTTGATATTTATTTAAAAAAAAAAACGCTACAAAACTTTACTTTGTAATCTTCCACTATCATAAAGCTATGGTTTATTACTTTTAAGTAATTTAAAGTCCAGTTATTTTAGTGGATATTTATACATATGCTTGGTTTATCCTCGAGAACGAAACCGTCGCAAATGGACCATCAGTCTAATTGTTTTTAGGTAAATTTGTTTTATTACTTACGCTGATAGTGTATTATGACTTAGTAATGCTATACTTCTCATTTAATTTAATTTGATGCTTCTCATATGCTCGAGTCCAAGTAAGACATAGTTACTAGCTAGAGTCCTTTATTATCGTTTGATATACAAGGTGCAAACGTTTAATTAATATATATTATGTTTGTCTTAATCCTTAAAAGGCAAAATTGAGTAGCTTGTTTGATGTATGCTTCCCTACGGTGACATAAATTTCATTTTGTTATGTTAAGAGCACTTAGCGCCCTTTTGTTTAATTACAATACCTTTCTTTGTTGATTTCGCCAGTTTGGTGAAATAAATACTGTTGTTACTTATCTGCGTTCAGTTATTTTCGACGAACAGCTTTACCTAACCCTTTTTCCAGCTAGGTGGAACTTCTGGCTGCTGGACCAATGGCACAGTTTGAAGAACTTTAGGGTAAAGTAAGTACACTACACGCCTTGTAGTTCAGGTGTGTTCTGCCTCTGCGATTCTGCGTTGTGCTAACACCGACCCCTTTCCGCCATCGAACAAGCCAGCTGGCAAAACAGAGAATTGCGACGTCATATATAGACTTATAATCATTGTTCTACGTGGTAACGGGAGGTTACGAAAAAGAAGCAAATACCTAACGGAATTTCAAACGGTTTTCCAACAAGGCACGCAAACAGTTTTCTAAAATTTCAGATCTTCTTGATTGGTCAATGCAACAGCAGAAAGGAAATTTAAAAAAGTTATGAAAGCAGAACGTTACAAGCAAAATCATCTTACTTACGTTGAACGTGCGGTGATGAATTTAAACAACTAGTGAAAACTTCGCAAGTAGATCGTTTGACGGTAAATATGTAAATTCCGAATTAAACACTGCTCGCAGCGCATATCCTAGTATTTGAAAATTCTGATACCTCTGATTAATAACAGCAGCAAGTTAAAGTGTACGGATAGCCGTCAGGAAATTTATAAAGTTTAATATGATTTTATAAAGCCGTAGTTACGTGTAAATTCGCGTATATCCCAAGAAGTAGAGCCTGAAGAGTTACCATCCAGAGCATTAATTGTCATGGAAATCATACCTTAGCAGCTCATTCTGTTTTATAGGAAATAAACAGAAAGAAAATGAATTATCAGCTATTCACATGATAATATCCAAATTAAAATCTTACTACGTAAGTGAAATTCTTTGAAGTTTTAAACAAATTTTAACAACATTTATTTTAACGTAAGGATATTTTAAATTTTAAATTTAACTAAGTTTTGTACCTTTGCAAGAGTCATATAGATGCTTAATTTGGGCAACATAAAAATTTAAAAGGACCTATCCTACCAGGTCATTGAATTTGTTTACATAACGGTATTTGTAGTAAATTGTATTTCTAATTGTAGATAAAAGAATTTTATTTGCATTTTTTAATATAGGTGTTTTACATTTGAAACTTAATAAATATATGGAACTCAAAAATTCTTGTTACTTAACAGGTATGTAAGTATCTGTCGTAAAATATAATCTTTGGTGTGACCCACAATTTTATACGTAAATATTTAAAGGAAAGTAAAAACAGATTACCTCCAGGTAAGATTAATCGATACAGTACATTTATTGCCCGAAGATAAAGGGGTTTATCCCTCCGGCTTATTATCATGAATAAAATCGGGAGCAGTTTGGTTACCCAAAAATTCTAAAACCTAATAATTGCGTAATTTTAACGCGCATTACAGTAATGTATTTTAAATTGCTCATCCTTCCCATACAGGAAATCCAAGATGGGGCACTCGGAAGTATTTCGAAATGAAATTAATGAATTTTTTAATTACAATAATTGAAGTAGATGCCGGCGCATTATCGTGACGTAAATAATTTTAATTTTTTATTTTCTTGGATTTCTTCATTCACCTGGTCCAACAACTATGAATAATACTCTCCTCTTATTTCTATAATTTCTCTACCGTTTTGAAGGCAGCTCATGATAATTGTTTCGCGTAGAACCCAAAAAAACAGTTGCCATGACTTTACCAGCCCATGGTACCAATTTTGCCTCTTTTTGTGCACTTACACCCGCTTCTACCCATTATTTCGATTGACTTTTGATTTCCAAAGATTAGTGGTGGATCTAGCAGTTAAAAATCGACACAAAAATTTAGATGTATTACACTTAAATAGTTTCGAATAATACTGCGATGTCGTTGAATGATTAAGTTTTTCGTCCGCTTTCAACAAACGTCACACTGATGCTGCAAAAAGCTTTTTCATATCCAAATCATCATGTAGAATTGAAACCACTCTACGTATCAACAAGTTTAATGCCACCATAATCTCACCCACCGTTACTCAGCGATCTACCAACATAATATCGTGCATCTTTGTTATAGTTTCTGGTTTACGCACATCTGTTGGCATTTCAGACCGCTCAGCATCATGAATACTCGTGTGCGCACAATAAAAATCATTAAACCACTTGTAAAATAATTTAATTGATGGGGCAGGGTCCGGATAATATGCTACGTTGTAAATTAGACTTTTAAATTATTTTGGAAATATTTCTATCCGCAGTTGAAATTCTGCCTTTGTAAATTCAACATCTTGTTTAGCACTGGCAGAGTGTATTCGAATTAACATAAAGTTTTGTTAAGTAATAAAAGTTTGGGGATAATGCACTTTATGAGGTGTTATTTGAGTTTCCTATCTTTACTCGCGCTCCACCTATATAAAATACAATACTATCTTTTATTTAAACGTCGCTTTTCATTATTACAAGTACTATTGTGCTATCCACACTTGAATTCTAATACTACTAAATTTTCGTGTCATTTTTGGTGGTTGTACCTGGAAATGAACGCAGACGCCGATTCCATACTGGAAGCCCACCACCTGCTCAGCCGTTTGTGAGCCTTTTACACATTCTTTTTGTATCTTGTATGAAAACAACTTTTGATTTCTTTTGACATCTAAAACGTCTCGTTACCTATTTGATGTATCTCTCCGCTCATCTATCGCTTCGATCAAGAATCTTATGCGATCATGTTAATGTTCTTTTCAAATAATAAATATATAATTACGAATTGGAACTTTGTCTACCTAATTTTGAATTATTACTGACCGAAAATCATAGTGTCAACCTAAATAACTGGAAGATAACTTTAATAAAATATTTATGTATCTTTAATTGTAATAGTTTTAACAACTGATTAAAAATGTATCAATTTTATGATTTTCTGTTGGGGTTCTGAATTATTAGATAACTTATAAGTAAAATGTTTATATTCTTTCCACTTTCAATAAAGGTAGTGTAATCTAAACTGATTCGTGTGTCATAAATTAATTGGTCATTAGTCATTGATTTAAAATACGTTATACAATGTACGGAGACGTTCTACAAACTTCTGCTTTAAATTAATTTTTGCTTTGAAGAATAAATTAAAATTTCTCGTATTCCTACAACAGTGCAAATAGAATTGTTTATCTTAATTTACAATTACATTAACCAATTTTTAGATGGTTATAACCCCATCTACAATTAGTCCAATGATTGTTGTTAACAGAGCTAAAGGAGCTTTAAAAAACTTTGAGAATTTATGTATTTATAAATTTTGTCTGTATGTAAAACGATCCAATTTCATTTGACACTAGAAATTCAGCCGGCCCGTAACCACAGTTGCGATCTGGCTAGCTTCTACATTAGCAGCTTATCGGAACTTGAAATTTCTAGCAGTTCTTGCTTTATTTAAACTTTTGTAAGCTTTGATTATTCTATACATTACGTACGAGGTACTCTAAAAATGTATCATTCTGTAGTTTAAATTTAAGATTCAGGTGAAATTACTATTATAACTTACGCTTAATTATTACCTTTATAAACTATATTCGCCTTAAGCTAATCATTATTATTAAGTTTTATAATCATTTCATATTTAAATGCTAACTTATTGGATTTAAATGAGTTTGTTATTTCTTTTTACTGAACAAACATCAAATATTTATGATACCTCAATCTTATTTTTCTCTTGTAGTGTTAGTTCTGTTTATTTATTTTCAGGACGTATTTAAAGTTCTAATTAAACAATTACTATTAATCAAACTTTGGAAAGTAAGGTTTCCAATTGAGTGTTATTGTGTCTTATACGACTTCCTTATGTGTGAGGAACTTTTACCGCCTTTTAGCCTTCATTTCCGCGCTACAGGCAGGGGCGTATCAAAAAATAAGCAATATACAAGGGACAATCGCAATGTGGCCCCCTTGTTCTTTCCCATAACTATAAAATAATTTGGTTCTTTATTTTTAGTAATTTTAAATTTGCAAGTAGTATTTTATCTGGTTGTCTGATCATCCACGCTACTCTGCGGCCTGCTGTGGATGACTTAGTCCGGATAAAGACATCCACGTAGTTTTCTTATGTTATGCTCGTTTGTAACGTAACAAATATTTGATAAGCTTTTATTGTTTCCTTTGCCGTTTTTCCATGCAGAAGATAATGTTTAATGAGATCGCGAAAATTACCATTTTCGTTCTAGCGAAACCAACAAAATTTGTTTACTTTAAATGACTGTCAAACAGAAACTAAAAAATTGATCTGGTGCTATCTCGAGTAATACATTTTAACAATATGATATTGATTTCGTTCTATTGACGTCATTTCATGCATTATTACCTGAATTATTGAACTAACCTCATATATTTAATTCTATGTATTTATATGCCGGCCCAGACTGGTGTAGTAGTTAGTATGTTTGCCCCTAGACCCAAGGAAAGCGGGTTCAAACTAGATCGAGGTGGGTAAATTTTTCAGCGTAGAAAAATTTAAAAAACATGTCTTCTTCTCGGATAAGGAAGTAAAATCGTAGGTCCCGTGTCAATGTGATGTTTGACGCGTTAAAGATCCCTACTGGTCGTGGAACTCCTCCAAATTCGGAAAAATTCTAGTAGGCATGGCGAAATGGCTATATAACAGTTTTAGTCCTAGAGGGCCAAGGGAAATTCCGTATCCCGATCCCTCAGCCACAAAACACAAAAAATATATTTATATTCTGTTACTAGGCAACTAATCATTACAGTTGTTAATTTTAAATTACATTTTGATTTAATTGCATTAGGATTCACGGCTTTTATATTGTGATGAAAATTTTATTAGATTGAATAAATAGATTTACAAAGTTTATGCAATATTTGAATTAAGACATCTGACATATGCTGCAAAGATAAACCTGTTATAATTAAATTTTGTTATAAAATCAGACGTAGATCGGTAGACTGAGTAAGATAGGATGATTTAATATCAATTTATTGTAAGGAACATCAAGCTAGCTTTGACTGTTCAAGTCGATTTCAGTGTTCTCCTTTGTCATCAATTTTTATCCAACAAGGCTTTTTTGAATAAAAAGTGTGATACCAATAGCAAATTGTCATCTAATATTGAAATCAAGTCATTACCCTGATAAACCCGAAAAGTTGCCGGTTCGCTATTTCTTGACGATGAGTTTAATTTCTGTTTATGAAGGTGTCCGCAAAATTCTTTTCAAACTTAAAAAGAGCTTTGTAATAAAATATGCCTCTCCTTCAAGTTTATTGCGGACTTTCCTACCTAAGTACTATCCATAATAGTATTCTGCGCGCTACATGTAAAAGAATACGAAAAACCAACTGTAAAAGCGAGAAAACCCTGTACCTAAAAACGCCATAGAATAAAATTTACTAGAAATATGAAGCTAGTTAATAATTACACTCAAAATTGTTCCTTAGTTCGTCCACGAGTAAACTTTATAGTTACTTATAGTTACAGCTTATCGACTTTCTATTTATATCGACAGTTCTCAAAATTAATGCACAGAAAAAAAATTCAACTCATTATTGATATGTATTGAATGAGTATTTAAACTGGGAAAGTTAGTAATGAAAAAAATTCAAATCCCTATTACAATCAATCATAATAGAAAAGTAACGTCGTTAAGTCTGGTAATTTTTCTATAATTTTGAAATTGTAGTTTTCATTATTCCTCATTACAATTTTGTTAACCGTTAACTTATTTTCGTAGTTACAGGGCTTTAATAACAGTAGGCTTCAATATCCTTAAGTATTAAAGGTTGTCGTAATTTTCAATACGCGGTATTGAAGGTAAAATTTTAGTAAACAGCTGGTTTTAATTTGTGGTTTCGGCTCAAAAATTAATTAAACATGCTAATAACAAAAGCTGTAGCCTAAGGCGTCGCTGTATAATTTTAATTAACTACGCACTACGTTTGCCGATACAACATACTTTTCCTGGAATTTTCAAATGTTTTTCATTTTCACATTAGTGGGTGCTATATCATAATATTCATTTGAAGACAATTTAAAACATTTTTAGTTACAAGATATACATTGTTGTTCTATGCCTCACTAACATAAACTTTCTCCATTTTGGGTAACTTGCTAATCCTCTCCAATCTCTGATTGAAATTAAATGATTGTATAGGTAATAACAGAAATCTTAGCATTTTGACGAAGTTCAGGTGTTATTAAAGACCTATTGGAAATTAGGGCTGTCAAGTAATGCATACTCTGAAATGCATGACTAAATTTTAATATTAAGAAGTGACCTTTCTAAGAATAAAAGATGGAAGTCACAGTATTTTTCCCCTATGATTAATGTGTTTGCATTTTATTCATAACCCGATAAATGGGCCCTGTATGTAACAGGATATTGTTTACCTCAATATGCAAAGTCAATCATGAAAAGAGTAAGTAACTAAATATATTTTTAAAAATAACGTCTACTGCACGTAAAAAACCATTTTAGAATATGACGCTCTTTTAGATTAAATATACTTTCAGCTAGGCAGTTTTTGCTAATACTTCTTTCAGTAAATCCAGAAACTTTCTGGCAAATTTTAATGGATAGCACGCTCCTCAAATTTAATATTTTTTATCTTTAAGGCAATTTATAATTTTACTTTGTACTAAACCACCAAGCCTTTCTAAATGATTATAATCTAGAGTAATTAATTATTAAAGGTCAAGGAATGACTTGAAACTTTTAGTGCTAATTGCAGCAAACTTGATTTTTGACATCCTTTTAATCAAATAAGAAGAATTTATAAACCTTAAATTATCTTAAGTTCAACTTGTTTTTATTATAAATTAGTACATTTACATGATACAATAAAATGAAAAGGCACACGGCTATTTTTATATCTTTGTTTCAACGTTGTACAGCCGCAAAGCAAATGTTTAAAAATTTTACGATGTAGTTTGGTTGATCAAATAAAGAGAACACTTATAATTGTTATTACCCGAAGGAACATAATTAGATGTTTCTTAATCACAACATTGAGCGCTAACAGGATTTATGAAATAGATTGTTTTTAAAACAACGCTGTTAACAATTATGTGGGAGTTGTGATAAAGACGATGCATAGTTGATATACGGAAATTACTATTTCGTAACAATTTGTGTTCTATTGATTTATGGATTTCAATTCAAAACTGCGTTACTCTAAATTGTGGATTTTAGAGGTGGACGATTTTTCAACAAAATTGATGGCTTGCATTAAATCGAAAATTATGCCTCTCATAACTGATACAGTCATGCCGACTAAATATAGTTATTCAAATTTAAAGGGTATAGGTCGTAAGAGAACTATTCATTTCCTAGAAAATTAACTAGTAAAATATCCATTGATCCCTAGTTTTATATTATTAGGATCAATACTTTACACGACAGTAATTTAATTAATAATGATTTTCAGTACTAAATGTACCTATGGAATCAATACAATATCTTTACAGGTCAATAACTTACTTAGAAGGCCTGTAAGTGCGTCTAAAATTCCTGCAACATCTGTTATTAATTTGGGAGCACCATATATATATATATATATATATATATATATATATATATATAT
>JAHWXV010372891.1:0-13144 GCA_024586415.1 Phrixothrix hirtus | reverse complement strand
TTGTTAGAATCTTGTACTGTGCATTACTGATATAAATATACATAAATAGAATTATAAATAAATGTTTGCTGCTGGTGGATTGTAAAATAAATAATTAAATGTTTAAAATAAATTAATGTACATAGTTACTTATAGAATTTTAATGAATATAAATAAACATTGTAAAACAATTAGCTAGTTTGGTTACACTATTAACTATCAAAGGATGCTATTCTACTAATGGATTGGTGATGAAGATCATAAATGTATCTTGGAAGTCAGTTTGCAGTCTTTTCAAAAGTTATATATCTGTAAATTGTTATGATTAGTTTTTAATGTTACAATATTTATTACATTGATAGGTTTTATTCAATTAATTTTTTAAGTAACATACATACATACGTACTTTAAACTAAATAACATGTTAATATTAATTTATTGGTGTTAGCATCAATTACCATTTAATTACTATGAAATATTTAGAACTTCATTGGCGAAACTGTGAAGTATTCCCATCCTACTTCAATTACCTATTTTTTTTGAATATTTTTGATAACAATTATAGTGCCGTGTAGAAATACTTACTATCTAACAGTTACGTGGAATATTATTTAAAATCAAGTCACATATGATTACAATACAGACAAATTTCTCGAGAACACCGGCTGTTTAATTTTATTTTCTTAACTTTAAAATAAAATCGATTATTATTACCTAATTCAAATTTAAGATTCATATAATGGGATATAGAACGTTGTCTAAAATTGTTATTTACTCAATTTAATATTGTTTTATTTTTATATCATTTACTTATAGGGCACTATTATTACTATTTCGCTTTCAAGTGTAATGTCAATATTTAGTATACCAGATGTGTTCAAAAAGTATCTAATTTGTTTTGATCTTGAAGAACTTTAATTTAATTAATTACAGATAATTAATTTTAGAAATGATTATGTACTCGAAAATAGATTGTTTAATTTAATTTGTTTTTGTGTTAGCTTTAATTCGGTAAAAAAACACCGCCATTAACTTTTGCTTGAATATTGTTTAATATAAGGAACTTCGTATGTGATATCATAAGTCTGAGGACGATACCCAATGAAACTTTGTATTAGCCTTAATCCGGAAAAAAGGCAAAATTCAGTGACTTTTTGAATGATCTATGAATTTATACTGGGAAAAAATATATCGTATTTCGTCTTGTTGTATTAATTAATGTTATGCTATTGTTTGAATACTACTTTGTTTTTCAGAATAAACATTGTTATTAACTGGAAGAACCATATTTTTTTCTTTTTTTTCTCGTTTTTTTAGGTGGAACAGGTTCCGTTTAACCATCCCGCCGAGCACTCCAACTTATATTTTCCAACGAATGTTTCCGACGAGATACGCTCCGTCGTTCAGGTGTACTACATATCCTTAGGAATAGCAGAACGACTTGCACTCTACTCGATCTATACCCTTTTCTTTTCTTTTCTTTTTAAGAACATTGTGACGCAGGTAAGAAATTTAAACATAGAAGTCAACGTATTATCAACATCCCCTATACATGACCTCCCCTACTCTACCCCATAGCTCCTAAGGTAGAATACGTGGCAGTCTTTTCACGTATCAACGCTGACAAGAGATTACTAACCTTTCGTTTACATTCATCTGCGTAGTTTTGAAACTTTCCGCTAGTTCATCCCAAGCATCGTTTTTTTTATCAATCATAGCAGCTAGGATATTTTGTATCTCACAATATTAGTTGACTGCGATACATTTCAATAAATTACGGCGTACGTTCTTCATTCCACTCCATGTTGCGTACTCATTACTTGACACGCAGCCCGTCCAGACATACTAAGAGCACATGCAACGCCAGTAAGCTACATTGCTTTGATGCGAGGCTGAAAAACCGGCAAGCGACAGTACGCTCCGCTGTCGCGGTCCAACGTTGCGATGTTACCATACGCAGTTGTAGGGTGCTCTACTCTACGTTGTTACATGTCTGGACGGAGCTTAATATGCACCATAGCCTAAGTTTTTACGCCAAACTCACTTGTTTTAAAGATGGGAATTTGTATTTCATGCTCTGCCTCATCATACACCAAACTAGTTCTAAAGTCTGTACCTTTTTAAATGATTGAATTTGGTTTAAAACAGGTCACTCCTACCTACCGGTTAACAACAATCTAGTTATAAAAGTATTGAATACGTAAAACGCGGAACAACACCAAATCTATGTATAAAAGTGAGGCGGATGGATATTTAAGTACTGGGTAAAGTAAAATTCCGTAATAATCATAGCTTTTAAAAACCGCATGCAAAACGGAACCCTAATTCTTTATTTTTTAAGGTGAAAATTACTTTAAATAATATTATATTTAAACGTACCTACTCGAAGTAGTGTCAGCGGTACTCAAAAATGAAACATTAGAAAAATTGCGTGTTCCATCCATTATTAAGTACATTTAGGGTTTTAGTTTGACGCAATAATGAAAATTACTAACTTATAGTAACTAAAGCGCTAAGGGATCTGAACTTAGATTAATATCAAAATACATATAGCATCTGTATAATAATTTTATTAGTATAAACATAAAGATACAAATATCTATTTAAAAAGTATGGTTCATAAAGTTCCATCGGCGTAATCTTCAGTAAAATTATTTCTAAAACACTTATCTGATTGTTTAAGTGGGTACCTGGAAATTTCAACAGTAAGAAGTAATTTAGTAAAATAATTCATCTTGCACATTAAAGAAATACATTTGTGGATGAAATGTTGTACTTAATTAAAATAATTATTGCTTGTTAGAATAATTGGAATGTTTGTTGCTTTAATGAACTTTTACAAGTAAAAGGTAAGCACCAATAATATTTTACCCTTCAATTCTAGCGTTTTAAGTTTTTTACAATGTATAATGCAGATGCCTTTTATTATAATTTTTTTATAAAAACCACAATATATTCAATAATTTAAATAATGGAAAAGTAATTATACAAGCAAAATAATTGTCCATTTATGCCTAGATTTTTCTATTTATCTTTATTTAGAATTTAATTAAAATGCTAACATTTACCGATAATGGAAGTGAATACTTTTAAACACGCAACTTTTATTCATTTTTTGAGAACCACTGACTACTTCGAGTAATGTACCTTTAAATATAATATTATTTTTAGTAATTTCCACCTTAAAATATAACAGAATTAAGGTTCAGTTTTGCGTGCGGCTATTAAAATCCTACCAGTCTTATGGAATTTTACTTTACCCGGTACTTAAATATCCATCCGTCTCACTCTTACCACATAGATTTGGTATTGTTCCGCGTTTTACGTGTAAAATACTTCCGTAAATAGATTGTTGTTAACCGGCAGGTAGGAATGTCCTATTTTAATCCGAAATCTATCATTTAAAAAGGTACAGACTCTACCAATAAATTTCAACAAGGGATTCGATGTAAGGGTAGTTGTGAACAAGCCACAAACTTAAATGCAAATATTTTAATTGATAGCCAAATTACAAGTTTTTGTTGACAAAATTATTTTATTTGTAATAAAATATTACTAATTATACATCGACATTGGATTAATATGTATCTAAAGAATATCACAACAGAGAAAAATTTAAATTGCAGCTATTAAAACCTAGTAATATTTGATTATTGCATTTTGGGTTGCCTAATCTAGTGTAGACGAGCTTTAAATTTGTGCTTTATTCACAACTATCTCGGATCGAATCCGCTGTTAGAATCAGACTGATCTTCCTATGCCTCATGCTAGATTCTAATAGTTTTGTTTATCATATAAATAGATAAAATCAGTAAATTATCACTTTATTCTAACTTTTTTATATTTCTATACGATATTAATATTTCATCTACATCTTGTAACCTTAAATTACTTGACAGAATTTGTCATAATGTAAACCAATGTTTTTAGCAAGGCATATCTGTATTTGACGCAGACGGAATCTTCCCTAAATTCAGGAGATAGGTTTTCCGCGAATTTACGTATGGCAACTTCAGATTCAAACACCCATAATGCAATTCGATATCTTTAATTATCGTCAATTATTTTACAAATAAAGTGGATTTCGCTGTAAAACCATCAATTAAATTTCCAAATTTTTAGAAATAGGTGTTTTATTTAACCACGTGCTGGATTTTTCAGTAGTTTTTGGGTTATCACTTCTTTTGTAATTGCCAGGATTTTTGAACAATTTCTATAACGCTCTTTTCGTTTCTATAATTAGATGCAGCAGTTATTTTGCTATAAGCAGATTAGTTTTTCCATATAATGTATTACCTAAATCCGCTCTGAAAATTATATGGAATTTAACCTCAACATGTAGGTATATTTAAAACATTTAGCTGTAACTTCTACTTCGGGAATTTTATTTAGATGAATATTTTAATAGTATATTTAAGTTTCGAGACAAATTTTAGAGAGCTGAATTGGAAAACCAGAAATATTTTGTTGAAATATGAACATCGGTTGTTTTTCTTAGTTTATAAACAATTCTCATTCTACATGACTGTGAATGGGCCATTATCTTCAATAGTCCGCAATGTTGGTAATATCTTCATCTGACAGCCTCTTCCAATTTTTTTCGAAATATTCTCGCCCTCAATTGTTATTTGTTTCAGCTTCCAATTCCCTTCCGTCTTAGAAAAGCCGAAAAATCTTCGATGGGTCAAACTTGGGATACATTGGAAAATTTATCCCCCTTAGGTATAATATTAATCATGTTACGTCATCTAATCCTTCGTGATTCTAGAGTAACGTCTTGATGCCAAATCAGACCAAAATATTATATCATCATTTTGATGATCATTATTAATAAAGGCAGACAGTTTAAGTAAACATCTTCAATTGTAGAGGTCAGCATTCACAGCTTCATCCTGAAAACGTCCAACATAATGCAGAAAGATTCTATTTTCTAAAATAGCATGTCCAATATTCTTGCAACATTTGTTATTTATTTGGAAACACCCGGTATATATACATAAGTAAATTAAGAGTAAAACATAATTGGTGAATTAGCAGTACCATTTTTATGTCAAAATTACAAATATAATTTTTTTAATTTTGTAAATCCACTTTCAACAACATTTATTAATATTCAAAATCTCAGTTCACGTTTTGGAAAACATCGGAGCTTTTTCTTTAAAAAAATATAACATCAGCTTTCCCGTGAGAATGTATTCTTCTAAAAATAAATGTTAACCACAGATCCCCTTCCCCCTACAATTTCAAGGAGAAAACTTCCATTAACAGGCAGTAGAGTCTCAAACGTAGCGAAAAGAAGTCGCATCCTTCAGTGCGTGCCAAGATTAAGTTTTAAAGAAATAATCGACGAGCTACCCTTTCTGGTTATTTACGGGAGGCCGAATTATTGGAAACTCGGTCTACGATCGCTAAAGGCAAATTATGTTTAGGGTCCTTGACGATCACCTTTTCGATTCCTAAGTAAAGATTAGGACCCGAAGAGACAGTACAAGGTACGATAAGAAGTCGAAACCATAGGCCGCACTGTTTCTTTGAAGTCGCAGACCACGGTGATTACGAGTAAGTGACATTATTCGATCTTTCAATTCACCGAATTCCTCCGGGGAATCAACCAACCCCCTTTTTGTGTTTACGTAATAACGTTAACTGGAAAAACACTTCAGTTCAGTAACGGGTAGACAATTTTATTCATCTTTGCGTAAAATTTAATTAATGAACAAAAATGTATTTAATTGAAGTTTTCAATTAATTTAAGGCCACAACTAGACGGGACCGGTTCTTGTTATCATTAATTAAGAGTAAATTTAGGAATTTAAAAATGGGTCCCCTATTTTGCACGTTTTTTTAGTTTCAGGTAAACAAATGTTCAAATACTCTTTGATTGTCTGTACCATGTTATTTTTTATTATTATAAGTGAATTATTTAGTGCAGACGTTTTTATTACTTTACCGTTATAAATCTCCATGGACGTAGTAACTATAATTTTCTTACAACGAAACGTTAGACATGAATAAGTAAAACATTTCTAAATTGTGAGTCTAACTCTAACTCCATTTAAAGTACATATCCAGTGGCTTATGCTAAGTAATTAACTAGCAAGTATGGCATGGTAAAATTATAACCTTTCGGCTCGAAATAACATTCTTTAATGTCTCATTTCTGTAAAAGCTAACCGTTAAAATATTTAGCTAAGTGGCGCCCAAAAATTACGACTTTTTCCCGATTTTTAACACTTGCGAATCGTTCCGGAATTTTAACTTAATTAATTCCATGGTAATCGTAGAACCCCCCTTACTCCACTGCGGCGACCAGAGGGCAATCCATATTTGAGACGACCTTTTGGGCCGTTTTGGTGCGTTTCACTCCGTTATAAGTGACCCAGAATAACACCTTGTTCGCAAATTTTGCTATTTAATTGAATTATATATTGTCAGGATAGCTTTTTATGTCTGAAGTATAAAACCCATCACTTTCTTTTATTTATATGTTTTATAACGTAAAATTCCTTTCAACGTCTAAAATGATGTTGCGATTCAATGTAAAATGCATGCAGCACCTGGGTGTTTCTTGTAACTGCAACTTGATGTATTTGGAACGCTTTCTCCGTTTAAATCATTTTCTAAAATAATAACCCAATTAGCGGGTCCCCACTTCAACCTTGTCCTTGGCACTTCATACGCGTCTGTTTACTTTACTTTGGGTTACAAGTGGGGGTCGTCCACTCGTCCACTCTTGAGTAAATTTATACATGGTATAAAGTATGGCCTTTGCATAATTCCTTATCGCTCGATAAACGGTTGCACAACTGATATCTTTAGGTTTGGAAACCATTCAACCTGTTTGTAGATATCCTTACGAATTTTAGGTTTGTAGGATATCATGAATAAAACCTTGCAATAAGTTTGATACGTCAAATTTAAAACAAAATATTATTTGTTTATTGCGACCTTAATAACTAGATCAAACCTAAAGTTGACTCAAAACTTATGTTACATAGGTTACATAGACGGAGAGAAATGTGTGATTTTTCCTTAAGCTTACTTTGTAGCCAGACGGCGATGTACAAGGGCTACAACGTACCGAAGGAACAATAGCACTCATTTTTGAGCTGAAATTTATATAGTGTTCCTTTTACGATGAAAGTATAATAAATAATTAAAAAATGTATTATATTCTTCTGCTTACAAATGAATAAGAATCTATCAATTTTAAGTCGAATAACCTTGGTTTGACATTGAAATAATATACTACTTTTATTGTATTTATAATAGAAATTCCCTAGGGATTTTTGTTGAATATTGTCGCTCCAGTGAATGAAACTTCATTTCCGTCATAATTTTTGTATCATAGAAGTTGTTTTCTAACCTCATTTTTTAACTTTTAATTTCATGTGCGTGCGTTGCTAAGCCTATCGACATATTGTTAACGAACCTTTAAATAACTTTTTTTTATATACTTCAATTGAGCATTATTACAAAGGGATATACTTATCACATCTCTATTAAGTATCAATTTGTTCGTCTACTACAAATGGAGATTTAGTTTTTTACTTTTGGCCAACTGGAATAATTCATCCTTTAAACGCGTCTAAAATTTCTGCAACATCCGTCAAACACCCTATTAATAACAAAATCAAATGGGTAAACTACCAATATCAATTTGGTATCAAAAATTATAAATAAGGATTTTACAGGTTGCTACCAATTTTTTTCATAATTATTAACATTTGACAACCCCTGGTTCACGATTATAAAAACAATCTACAACATCAGCTTTTACGGGAACATGTATGCTTCTATAAATAGATAACAACCATCAACCCCCCCTGTCCCGGCAATCTCAATATTAGTTAGTTGAGACCAGACTTCTCAAGTGAAAGTACGCAATAGTGTGGCGTAACGCTATCGTTTGGCAATGCCGACCAAGAATTCATGAAAATACGAACTAGCTAACCTTAACGATTATCGACTGCCTGAATCGTGATGAATTAGGCAAATTGGCGCTTCGTGCGATCTATAAAGATTGGGTCAAGTCTTCATAATCCCCGTTCAAGTTGGCCGCAGGGCTATAGGACGTTTGGGAAGGTACTCCACGTACGCTGTGATCATGAAATACTGTATGCATTGGGTCCTGCTATAAAGTCACGAAATTTCACGTAAATACAAGTAGCAATTTTTCTGTTAATAAGTCCTTTCCACTTTATAAGTCAGCAAGTTTCACTGGAGGGGGTCGGACCTTCAACCCTTATTTCGTAACTAATAATCATTCGCTGGGCAAGTTAATACAATCAAGTAGCAGTTAGACAGTTTGTTTTTATTATGTGAATGCTTTCAATTTATGAACCAAGGATAATTAGGCAATTTAGTTAAGTATCGTAATTTTGGAACACCTTTAACAAAAGGGGCCAATATTTTGTTATTAATTAATTTATGTTATTTTCATAATAAGCAATTTAGTTAAAAACAGGTGATCTTATTATCCCATGATCCTAAGTAATTTTAGCGATAAAGCATAACAGTACTTTTCTTACAGGAAAATATTAGACCTAAGTAGGGAAAAATATTTACAAAGTATAAGTCTAACCGAACTACATTAGGAGAGCTTCTCCAGTGGCTTACGGTAAATAATTGCTTCGTAAGTGTCTCAGAGTAAAAGCATCGCATTACGGTTGAAATTAGATTCCTTATCGTTTAGTTTCCGATAGACTTTCCGTAAAGACAACCAGATAAGGTGGTGCCCAAAAATAACGTCTTTTTCCCCGATTTTTGACTTTTGTAACCCGTCCAGAATTTTAGGCCAATCATTTCAAACAAGCACTCTAAAACCCCACTGTCCTTCACTGTGGCTGCCGGAACTACAAGCTAATTCAGAGTAAACTGCCTTTTTACCAACCTTTAGGGACCCAAAGAGCTATTCGGACCGTAATAATCTTTGAGTGCATACTCTTCAAATGCAATATATTTTCCTTAAGCCAATTTTGAAGGCGAACTTTAGTCCATTTATTTCTTGGAGATTTTTCATTCTGCGCAAATGGTAAGAAGCGTTATCTAGTACAATAAGGGGTCTTCAAGAACTCATAATACTGAAGCTTCAAACAACTCGGCAATTATATTATCGTGGTAGTCAGCTAATTTGTTGTTTGTGCCAAAAATAAGCACAGAATTGTCTAAAAACCTCTCACCTCCGTAATGAATTTTAACCGCTTTACGAGGGCCAACAAAAATAAGTTACCAAATCCATAGTTACCTTGGATGAAAATATAGACCTTCACCGTGATTCCCGCTCAAAAAGGGAATCAATGAGTAGCGTCGTCCAAATTCATCACGTCCTAAGAAAGCAAAGGTAATTTAATCCCAAAAGAAGATAATACCCACAATTCCTTGGTAAAGTGAGGGAATTCATCTGATCGATTATAAAGAACACGAGATCACTACTACTGGAGAATATCGTGCATCTTTAATACATCAACTGAAAAGAGTCATTAAACAAAAGCGACTGCCACGAGGTGTGCTTTTATTACATGACAACGCTCCTGTCTATCCATAGATGCTTTTCAAATTTGCTATACATGTCTGCTGCTTTGAGGAATTGAGTCACCCTCTTATAGCCCCGATCTGGCTTCAATCGACTACTAGCTTTGCTCGCAATTGAAATCGTATTCGCGAGGGAAAAATTTTAAGATCGATGAGAAAGTGAAGTCTGCGCGGTTTGAGAAGATTTTCAAGGGAATGATTCGGGCTATTTCTAAAAGAATTTAGAAATGTTAATAAATAGCAGTAATGGATATATTAAATAAAATACAAAGGCGTCTTTAATTTTCTTCTGCTTGCATTGCATATCGGTAACGTTGTAATCTTGTGACATCATTTGTTTAGCAACTTTATCCCAAAATACCTTTTGTTTTATCTTTCCTCTCACCAAAGACTATTTAATTCTTCCAAAAGACTTCAATAATAATAGTATTCCTTGGTGGGACCGACGCCAAATTGCATCTAAAATAAATATTATGCAATTTTAATTAATACAATTGTTGTTAAAATAACTTACCACGTATTTAATCTTCAGTAATGCTGCAGCGAAGTTGTGGAGATGCTACAGTAAAGTCGCCAAATGCAGAATCCCATTTTTGGTTATTCTCGAATGTGTTATAAAAAAACATTAGATTTACTTCCATTATTGTAAATGATATGTTTGTGAGTTAGGAATTAACTTAATACCTAGACACTTTTCTAGAATTGTTACGAACCTTCACTCAAGGTATTTTTTAGGAGATCATGCTTAGCAATAGCAACTATGTAAATAAGCATCAGGTAATGAGTTGCCCCTGTAAGTCATTCCTATAACAACCAGGAAAATGTAAAGATCTATGTATACAGTCCATTTAAATATAATATTAATCAAATTGTATACAGAGCGAGTGAATCGTTTACATTCATTAATCCAACCCCAGTAAATCATTATTGAATAACATAATTTTTGGTTTAATCAATTTAAATAATTTTAAACAAAATATAACCATATTTCAAAAAAAGGTACATTTATCACTTCTTAAATTTTGGTCTTAGTGGAATAGTGTGAATATCTGGATATTAGTTAAAAACGAAAACAAAATATTTAGTAAACTAAAAATTTATTTTCGAAATTCAACATTAATGTAAACAACCAAACATTATAATCAAAACAAGTACTAGAAAAAATAATATTTACAAAAAAACGCCTTTGCAAAGGTCGCACACGTAAATTTCATTCTCAAACCCTACCTCTCCGTATTTTTCATGCGCCCAGCACTGACACCTGACACTTCCGGCCCAAATTTCCCCTTACCGATCAGAAAATTTTCCATCATAAAATTGCATTGCGCATCATCCGAAGGATTTTTTAAAGAAATACTTTCTTCATCTGTAAAAAAGTCTTGGATTGTAAAAGAGGACACTGCAGAACTTGAAGAAGAATTTCTTATTACATTTTCCATATTTTTCTTGCTTGGACCAGCTTTATTTTCATCTGTTATTTTTCGTCTCACTTACTCTATCTAGTGATTCTGTCTGTTACTAGCTGATTATATTAATTCTTCTTTGTGGGTGTTGATGTTATAATTTTTGCCTTACCTGGTTTTCAGCCTCTATTCCTATTTTTTTCTTGACTTTGGAACTGGTATAACTTCTTCAGGTTTAACTGAACTAGTGGATACTTTAGATTGGTTATTTGTTTTGTCTGTTTTCGCATTTGCAACTTCATTTTCTGTTATTTCAAAATACTTTCACACGTGCTCTGCAGCTTCTTCTTTGAATATGTCCCTTCGAACTGGATACAAGTCAGTAACTGTAAACCCTTTCAGTGCTCTTTCGCTCGATTGAACCTTTATTGGGCTATATCAAAATCAGTGATCCGACGTTGTTATGTTCGTAAAAATATTTTAAGTTCGTCATCATAAAACTGCTGCAATGCCCCATCACAGATTTATCTAGAGGTTGCAGTGTAAGGGTGGTGTGGGGTGGAAGGCTTAATATGATTAAATAATTCTCCTTAGGGGCTAAAATGATATCCAAGTTTGTGTGTGTATAGTGATCAACCAGCATGAGTGGAACAGAACTCTCTTTGGTTGGATGAACTTTTTCGATAAAATGTCTGTGTCCAACAGGTAGGATGATACCGGAAAATAGATCCTGATGGTGCACCTTTTTGAAGGTGTACGTTGGTATTTTTTCGAGGAAAAATTAGCATCGGCGAAACAAAAATCCCATTTGCATTCATGCACGGTGCGGCTATTTGCAACAATCCTTCCGCTGATGCTATAGCTCCTATATGACGTTTGATCTTTGGACATTTTGATTGAACAATGCACAATACAACTTTATCCATACTAAATATGCGGTATGGAGGAAACACGTGTTTTTCCATTAATTGATCCAATAGAGAAAAACTCATCGACATTTTGTCTATTGAAACCAACTGTTTTTGCTACTGATGTTCCTGTTTGTTTTCTAAAGGTCGGATTTCATTGCGACGTCCAACGTCCGCAGCCCGCTGTCACGTCTGGTAGCGACGGCCAGCCGTTAATTCGCATATTTGATAACTGTTTATAAAGTTGCGAAGTGAAAAGATGTTTTTAAAAGGATCCAGAAACATTAGGAGCATTGATTTTGATAGAAGATGAAGAATATGCTAATATTTGGTGGTTGTCCTCTACACAAGAAGAAATCCAGGAATTGTACAAATCTAGAAGCAAACAAGGTTACAAAACACTAACTAATACTCATCTTAATGTCGAGGCTTTTTTAGGCCCAATAGAGACTAATTTCATGCTGTACTGAATCTCATTTACGTAGATTTGAAGAAGTTATTCATTTTCAAATCAACTCTTCACTACGTCAGCATATGCAAAAGTGCGGTTGGCGTTTGCGTCCCGACTTGTTTATGAGCAGTCTGCCGTTTGCGTTTTGGTAGTCGTTTATAAAGTTGCTAGTTGAAAAGTACTTTTTAATAGATCCAGAAAAATTAGTAGTTCCGAGGTTTTTCTAAATTCGATAGACTCTTTGTTTTCATGATCGTACAAACACGAGAATTCACGTACTTGATAAGTGAATAGTTCGTCATCCACATTCTAAAATGTTTTCGATAGTTTCAACTTTTCACTGCGCCAACATAAGGTGGTAGGGGTTCGCGTCCCGACTTGTTTATGGGCAGTCGAGACATAGACGTTGATTACGGCCCGCTGCGCATTCCAGTAGAACCGCGTTAACTGAATCATTTACATTAGCAAAGCATTGTAGCAGAGTACGATGGCTGGACATTGCGGTAGGCCGCGAACGCTGGACGCCGCAACGAAACTCGACCTTACCACTAATTATATTTTAAAAATAGTGTTAGTCATTTTTTCTCTGGTGTAAAATGGAAATGGATTTGAAAGACTAAATTTTGGCCAGTTGAAATGCTACATTGTAACGACTCACTTGTTGCTTACTCGTTACGCCAAATTGTAACGTACGATTCAAACTTACGAGGATTACAATTGCCTGGGTAAGCTACAGAAGGAGAAATGGGTCCAGAAGCGGTACCAATGGGTTATCAATATTGTGTTCGAAAAGGTTCGGAATATATCCTTATAATTGGTTTAGCTAAAATAAACTAAATTTTCTATTTACAACAGAACGGGAATATATA
>JAHWXV010372885.1:0-10420 GCA_024586415.1 Phrixothrix hirtus | reverse complement strand
GGTAACTTTAGTGTTGTTTAATTTTTAATTTCAGTACCACCAATTTGTAAGTTTGGTTGCCTATCCAGCAGTCTGCACTCTTTCTCGATGACCCTGTATAACCTTTGAAAATAAGAAAACCACTAGAGACATCTATGAAACGATAGCTAAATTCTGCTTAGAAGCAGATTTCTACAATGTTCTTTTAAAAGGACGGTAGCATTATCTGGATTTTAATCAAAAAATTAAGTTTTTGATTTCTAAATGTTCTCTAAATTCTGTTTTAGATGAGCATGAAATTAATCCTACAATAACTTTTATGGCCTTATTCCTTTAATGAAAAGTGATTTTAAATAATGATTCACAATTCAAGTCACATTGCTGATCTTTATCTATAATAGAGTTCTTGAGGACTAGCCGTTTCTAAGAACACACGTTCCCATCCTTGGGACAATGTTTAGAGTAAGTTCGGGTTAGATGGCCATATGGGATAGACGGCCACTGGTAACCGTTTCGCTGATAATTGCTAAGAATATGAAAGACGCGGTCAATTGTAAGCTAAATGCATTAGGAGTAGATGTGCACATCTCTGTTATACAAAACATTGCTATTGTAAGTAATATGTAATGTACTACGTGTTATAGCATGAGATCATTTAAATTTCAGTTTCCAGTGGGCTATGAAAAAAATCACCTAATCCATTCTCAGTAATAATTATCTGTCAAATTGACAGTTTGCATTTGTCATATTTTACAGAACATTTTCGAGAATTTAAAGCGAAGGGTTCACAAATGCGTTGAATTCAATGGTCATCATTTCGTACATTTATTATAAATATTGTAAATAAATTTCTCATTTTAATTTAATAATAAAGTTTTTCCCACAAAATTTGTTTACATATAATTTGTATTGGCTTTAGTTGGCGTGCATGCTCTAAGTTACGCTTTACGGAAAAATTTCATAGCCCACTGAGAACTGAAATTTAAATGATCGCATGTTATACTTAAAAAGAAATTAAAGGTTGGAATAATTCAATATTACAAATATTTCATTTTGAATTACAAAATTAAATTTGTTTTTAAACGAGTATGCACATATTTCAGTTCTTGAACCGTACACTTTTAAACGTGCTAGATGTCCAGTACATCTATCAATAAATTTTAGTTTATTTCAAAAGGCTTATTGTATTTTTATAGATGCCGAATAGATGATACACTAAGAAACCTGTTAGTAAGTAGACAATGGAACAAGTAAAACTTACAGAAAGCAAATAATGCAATTTATAATGACTTTTCCATTAGAAAAGCTTCAATCGAATATCGTATTCCAAGTAAAGCTTTAGAGAGAAGGTTCAAAACGGGTAACACGCAAAAAGGATCTATGAGGATCATTGTTTATTAGAAAGAGAAAATTAAGATATCCTTATTCAGTGCATTAGAAAAATTGCAGAAGCACGGATTTCCTCTTACATGAGATGATTTGAGAAGTTTTTCCCATAGTTTCGTTAATCAACTTGGTATAAACATCCGTTTAACAATAATAAAGAATGTGCAACTTTGCTTCCGCCGTTTTCTTTCACCATTCGAGGATTTATTATAAATAACTGGTTATGCATTTACGATTCAAAATATTGTCCATCGCTGGCCACTATTTTCTCCCATCTTTAGGGTAGCGTACTGACCCCCGTCAAAGAAACTGCTCGTCTTTTGAGGCGCTCTACGTATCGATTCAAATTTTGACTTCTTCATAAGAATATAAATTATGGTGAGCCAGATCGTGTGCCGTTGATCGAAAAAAATGATAGTCAGAGGAAGTAGTGTCTGGAGAATACGGCGGGTGGGGTAGGACTTCCCATTTCAATGTTTCCAAGTATGTTTTCACCAACTTTGCAATATGGGGTCGAGCATTATCATGCTGAAAAATCACTTTATCGTATCCCTCATTGTATTGCAGCCGTTTGTTTTTCAATGCTCAGCTTAAATGCATTAATTGCTTTCGATACAGACTGTTTTAGCAGCTTATAATAACTACGCCGAGCTAGTCCCACCAAATACTTTCGAACTGTCAGTATTCGGTTTGGCCGGCGACGTGGAAGCATGCCCGGGAGGTCCCCATGATTTTCTGTTGGTTATCGTAATGAACCCATTTTTCATCTCCAGTCACAATGCTATTTAAAAATCCCTCCCGTCTTTGCCTTTCAAGCAGCTGTTCAGAAGCAAACAAGCGCCGTTCAACATCTCTCAGCTTCGAGTCGTACGCCACCCAATTTCCTTGTTTCTGAACCATTCCCATGGCTTTCGGGCGTTTTGAAATAGCTTGTTGAGTCACTTCCAATGATTTTGCCAATTCTTGTTGCATTTGACACAAGTATTCATAAAGTAATGCTTCCAATGTTGCATCTTTGAAAACCTTTTCTATTCCACCGCCATGCCGGTTTTCAATGTCAAAATTACCGTTCTTGAAGCGTTAAAACCACTCACGACACGGTCTCGCTATAAGTATTTGAGAGCATTTGATGAGCCTCAACCGTAGATTTCTTCATATTGAAGCAGAAAATTTAAACCTCCCGCAAGTGACGAGAATTTGACTCGTAAACTGAAACTTCAATCGTGAATAAATTTACTATGCGGACACAAATCGACTAATGTTCGATGGGGTTACGTTGATAAATGCCCAAGCTTATTGTAAAACATCAACACCTACCGCTACCACATACCGCTAAAGCCATCTATTGGAAAACGGCGGAGGCAAAGTTGTACACCATTTATATGGAGGGCTGGATAAGATTGGTTGCAGTTATTTCTATCTCGGCACCCAGACTTCGCTGTACGTAAATCTGAGGATATGTCAATAGCTCGAAGTTTAGCAATGAATCGGCAAGAAGTAGCGTCCTACTTCCAACTTTTATTTAATATGGATAAAACAGATCTGTAATTAAATAATCGCTCAGATCAAGGATCTCAAGCTGTTTCCAAGGTAACATTTGTAGAAAAAGGTGAAACAATTACCATTGCAGTATGCTGTAATGCCGAAGGCATGTTTATTCCACCTGCTGCAATAATGAAAGGAAAAAACAAAAAAAGGAATTTGAAGATGGAATGTCACTAGAATCTATATGTCTGGAAAATCAGCATATATTAAGACAGATTGATTTTTTATGTGGCTTAGAGACCATTTCCTTCCACGAAAACCAACAACAGCAGTTACTAGTTTTAGATGAACATGCATCACGTTGTAGTTCAGTACAGATACTAGAGTTTGCTGACTACAATGGAATAGTATTGATTTTCCTTCTAACTCGTTCAACGTATTATCTGAAACTTTTGCAAAACGCTGAATTAAGTCGGTTAAACTAGATTTTTATAATGCTGCCTCAAAATGGCTAACAAACCACCTTGGTCTTAAACTTACTATTATGCAATTTGGGAATCTTCTAAGTGATTGTTGGGGAAAATCAATAACACCAGCAAATGCAATAGCAAGGTTTAGAGCTACGTGAATACGCTATTGTACTAAATCATGATAATACTGAAAATCCCAATAAGGAAAGTCATGAAACAGTGAGAACTTTTAATGAAATGATGTGATGCAGATCTCCAGATGCGCTTCAAAATGGGCCAGGCGAACATATTAATGCTCTGGAAGAACCTTTGCCCAGTGCTTCTAAACAAAATGAATGGACTGCTCCGACAAAATTCGTGAACGGTATTTCACACTACCATTACTTTCGCATACAAGTGAATGAAAACGTCCAAAACCTTAGCGTACACTTCTTACATCACAATATAGAAAAAGCAGTGTTGACACCAAAGAATAGAAAACATACTCTAATACAATGAACACAATAAAAAACAGAAGACCGAATTTTGACCGTTTCAAACACCAGTTCCGATAAGGAAATCCAAATTCAATATGGATCTAGTGATGATTTAAAAGAATTTTATAATGCATGTTCGTACCTACTTATATGAAATTTCTTTCCGTTTTTTTTTCAATTATTAACATTAGACTTAAATATTTAAGTTACATTTATTGTAATATATTCTTTAATACAGGGTGTTTGAAAAAGAACTTCCTCGTTTTATGTATAAATTTAATGGTGAAATTAATTGAAAACTGCATAAATGAGTACATATAATGAAAGACACTACCATCAAAGTTTTTTTAATATTAGTAAACTTCAACGTGGGATCCATTTATTGCCCTACACACGTCGAGACGATATTCCACTTCTCGCTACGTATTCACCAACATAGCAGATGTAACTGTCTCAACCTCCGCGACGATTCTTTCCCGTAAATGGTTGATGTCTCGCATCTTTTCACCGTACACAAAATTTTTTATGTGGTTCCAAAAGAAAAAGTCAAATGGGGGTAAGTCCGGGATTCGTGGTAGCCGATGACTTCTTTAGGTTCCGAACACATGAAACACGGATCTGTTCAACAATAGCTTCAGAAGTTTTTGGTCTACCTGGCGATTTCGCTTTTAAAACACTACCAGTTTCCTTGAAAGACTTTAGCCAATTGCGGATAGTTTTTGCTATAGGTGGTTCACCACCATACTGGCGTCTAAAATTACGTTGCATTGTTATAACAGACTCAGTTTGGATAAGCCAAATAACACACTGAGGCTTCTGTTGTGGAGTAGCCATTACACTACATTGAACGGCTGAACTGAACTTAGCACTGGCGCTGTTATTGTAAAGGTCAAGCAGGCCTGCCAACTGCAGAAACTGAATTCTCGAATTTACGGGAGCAAAACTTGGACAGTTGATGAATCGAACACCACAAATTAGAATAGTGTATGTCACTTTGTACAGATCCTAGGGCACATTAAAACTAGGGAGTTATTTTTCAAACTCCCTGTATAATAAATTGCAAATGTTTAGCCGAAAAATTGACATGGCCAACTTTCTTTTTTATTATCACTTTCTAACCTACATAACAAAGGGATAAATGGCCAACCGAAACTTATCAATAATTAGCTATAATTAGAATTTGACTACGTTTTTTAGCAAAAACTCAGTTGTATATTAAACACTAAACCCTATTAAAAATGTTAAAGTTTTATTCATTACTTCTTATCACTACTTGAGTGTGCTACTATAACTCAAAAAACTATGACCAACTAACCGAGACACCCTATAATTAAGTCTAAGTTATTAAATTAAAATATGATCTAACATGAATAAATAATGATAAGCACAACAGTTTAAGAACACTGGGAATGTGTTGTTTTCTGAAACTAGTAAACATCAAAAATTTACTTACAGTTAAAGATCAGGAACGTGGCGTTCAAACTTTTATGCATTACTTATTATTCATTGAGGGAGCGATGCTATAAAAATTATCCTAGGATTCATGAATTTTAAGAAAATATGGATAACTCTTTTTATAACTGTTTGGACGAGCATATTATGTAGTCAAATTTTGCGTAATAATTGTTATAGTCGTGTAAAACAGAAAAATATATTATAAAGACAAATTGCATTACAAATTAGGACATGCTCTATTTATATTATAAAAATTATACTACGGACATGCACAAATAGCCCTTACGAAAATAACGCGAACGAAACTAGCTGATGTGAATAAGGTTATTTGCGTGTTTGAAGAAATTAATTGTGTGTATTAAAATCACTTAAGAACAGATCAACTTACTCTGCTGTTGAGGAATATTCCAAATGTATAGTTGTATGTATATACAGTGTGGACCAGAAATTTTGAACGATATGGAAAACCTTATTATTAATTTTTCAGAAAATTGAGCACTTTTTAGTATTTAATTTTATTATAAGGGCTTTTAAACATGCAACTCAAATAATTAAAATATAATTTTGTTCATATTATACCAGGTCTGAGCAATAGTTCACAAAATATCATCGTTAGAGCATATACAGCATCATGGATCGTCATCAATGTCGTTAATTTTGTATTTTTTATTGTAAATCATTTCGTTTATTGAATTGTCAAACTGATTTAACCGCTTTCATTATGCTTGATTACGTTTGTTTGAATTTTTTAGTCCAAACATTTCTTGTTCAGTTATTGAATTAATTTAAAGCCTTTGACAATGTTTTAGGTTTTTCGTCTCTTGCAAATAATTTTTCTTTACTAATTAACTCCATTTTGAAACTTTTGTCATGTATTATTTGTAAGATTCTAAAATCTTGAAATTCATTTCAGTAAGTGATTAAGCTAAGATGTTTTAATTAAAAATTCAACAAATACATTTAATTTGAAAACATGGAAAAAATCTAACTAATTGATACTTCAGTTAAATTCTATATCTGGATATAACGTTAAAATGTAACTTTTTATATACAGTGAAAATATTGTAATGTATGGTAATAGTTGGAATCAATTAGGTAGGCGTCAAATAAATATAATTGTCTCGGCGCGAGCGTGTGGTTTTCCAACAGACATCCCTGTTCTATTTATTTCAATATAATACATAGATACATGATACACTGTACATCTACATCTTATGAGGTCTCAAACTAGACCCCTCTAATATATAATGAGTAGTAACCCATGCTGCCCTTACTACAGCTCGAACAACAAACCTCTGTGCTCCTTTTTTAGGACACGCGTCAGCACATCTTTAGGTATATATTGCGTTACCTAAAGACTGTTGTGCAAGTACCTATTCAACGTTCAGGCGTTGCATAACAGCTAGCAAGTTACTAAAGAATTGACCTAATTATTTCTACATCTATGTTATCTAAAATTTACAGTTCACTGCTTACTCTACAATACTAATTACTAATACTTTTTTAAAGGTCATAAGTACATGGTCGGGAGTCGAACATCAATCCTTCAGATTTGATTGCTAGTGAGCTAACCCTTGCGCTGCTACCAAGTTCGTTTCATTGCGCAAGTCGAATTCCTTCATGTACTTAATTCTAATTGTAGAAGTATTAAATTAGACAAATTACTAACACTATTAAAAAGAGCAGTCAATTCATGAGGATTGATACCAAGATCGGTAATAAATGTCTAAATAGTTCAAATTAACATAATGGTAATATATGATATAAATGAAGATGATAAAAGTGAATTTAAACCATCTACATGTGGTAAAAATAGATAAATAGTGCAAATATTAATTATTAATAATTACTTTTAAGAACCTTACAAGTACATATTACAAAAATTCAATTCCCGGAAGAGCGAGTTCTTATAACGTTTTAAAACAAATATTAGTAATTAATATTTTCAGTAGTTAGGTGCTAAACAATGCGCCACTGGTGAATGCAAAAATATAAATTTTTAGGTTTGGACTAAGCATCAATTTTTAGCAAGGATAATGTGTTTTGGAAAAGAAAATAAAAACGTTGCCATATCGCTCAAACATACTGGTATATGATACGGTACGGTACATACGGTATATGATAAAGCATCTAAATTATGCCAATAAATGTAAAAGAAGTTTGAGTTTACAAAGTTTTGCAGAAACCTTACTTGAAATTCGTCTACTTGTTATAGTGAATGAGATCGAAAGAAAGCGAAGTATCTTATGAAACACGTATGCTATCGAAAGTACGAAATATGTACCTATGAGGCTCGTCCAGAAAGTAAAGAACGTTTTGCTATAACTAAGAAAAAACAAAGGATACCATCACAAAACTTTATTTACATCTATTTTTCGATGTAATCGCTGTAGGTGTCAAGGCATTTGTATATCGTGTAACCAGTTTTTCGATACCGATGTTGTATTCTTCCGCAGCGAAAGATCGGAGCCATGTTGTTACTGCTTCTGTGACGTTTTCGTCGTTGTCAAATTGTTTTCCGCCTAAAAAGTATCTCAATTTCAGAAACAAATAGAAATCACTTGGTTCCAGGTTAAGACTATAAGGAGGATGCCCGAAGACTTCCCATCTAAGTTTTTGAAGTTCTTCCTGTGTTTCTACACTGGTTTGAGATCGAGCATTGTCCTGGATCAAAACCACCTTTGACGACAACATTCCACGCCTTTGGCTTTGAATGGCGCGCCGAAGGCGTTTTAGACTTTCAATGTGGGTCACTGAGTTTATTGTTTTACCTCTTGGCATGAACTCCAAATAGATTAAACCCTTTTGGTCCCAAAAAGCTGTTGCCATCTATTTTCTGATTATCAAATTTGGTTTTTCTTTTGTAGGTCTTGAGGGTGAGTTCGAGTGATGCCATTCCATAGATTGACGCTTGGTTTTCGAGGTTTTGTAAGAAACCCAAATTTCATTTTCCCGTTACAATGCGGTCGAGAAATTCGTCACCGTCGTTCTCGTATTGATTCAAAAATTCAAGGGCTGCTCTCGTTCGTTCTGTTTTTTTGGACATCCGTCAACACCTTAGGCACCCAACGAGCACACATTCTTTTGTATCCCAGGTGCTCTGTTACTATTTCATGTATAGAGATCGTGAAATTTGTATAAAATATTCGTGTAATACGTTCAAAGTGAAACACCGGTTTTCCTGAAGTTTTTCTTCAACTTTCACTTTCAATTCGTCAGTAATGAGTAATAGCCTTCCACTTCATTCTTCATCGTACGCACCGGTTCTTCGTTGGTTAAAAATTATGCACCATTTCCTCACTGAAGAGTGGTTTATTACATAAACCATAAACTTGCTTAATTTGCCTAGAAATTTCGATAGGCCGAATATTTTGTGCATTCAGAAAGCACACTTTACATTTGGCGGGATGTTTTATTGGCATAGCCATTTTAAATGATTACGAAACACACAAACGTGGCCTCACCGCAATGAATCTCAGCTCACACTGAGGCGGGGATCCGAGTTCCCTGGCGCACATTCAATCGCGGTGATTGGGGAATGGCGTCGCGTGTGATGCGCAAACGTTTTTTACTTTCTGGGCGATCCTCGTACATTTCTTAATAAATGGTACTGATGCAGACGATGTGAATTTTACAATTTATATTTTCTTTATAGTCCATTGTTACAGCCTGTAATAGAATTTTAGATATCTGTGCGTCAATTAGAAAGGGGGCCATAGTTTCGCTAGTGTCAAAATCAAGTTTTTATATCTTCTTGTAGAAAAAATAATAAACAAGACAGCTTTTCTTCATTTTTATATATAAAAACTAACTGATTGTGGGATGAATTTTTAAAGTATTTGATTAATAAAGCTGATTTCAAATTATGCAGCTACATGTCGTTTTCAAGTTTCAAAAGAAGATTGAGGGAATAACTATTAAAGCTAGTCGCCCAACGAGAACAAGTGTAAAAGTTATCAATCGGATCCATAAAACTATATATTTAATTAGTATAAATCGCAGAAGTAAAAAATAGCTTGACAATCACCTGTTGTGGAGTCTATGCCTACTTTAGTTCTATGCACTTTTAAACATGTTTCTCATAAAACAGGTATATTTGGAAAATCAACATAATTTTTATCTATACGAAATACATTTCTGAAGATAAATTCCTTTTTCTTAACAGCACTAGGGTTGAAAAAACTCGATTTTTATAATAAATTGTATTTTAATATGGATCCAAAACTACGTCGGAAATATACAAACATAATTGAGCAACAAATCTATAGAAAAATTACCCTTCCGTCTATCTTTGCCACTATTTAAATGTTTGTTTGCTGAAGAAAAGGTTCTTTTTCTCTCAGGTGCTCACATAGCAATTCAATGATGCTAAAACAAAAACAGTTAATAGAGAAAAAAGGACATTTCAAAACAAAAAAGTGAAAACATATCAAAAGTCTCAGAATTAAAATAAGACATTTCTGAATTAAGAACTCAAATGTAAAATTTCGAGAATAAATCTTCCTTCAATATTAAGCAACGAAATTTACATACATATAGAATAAAATTTGATTGATAGGTGCTTTTTGCTTCAGTGGGAAGGATTTATTCTTCAAAACCTTGCTTTAAATATTTAGTTCAGGCATTTATTGTTATAATTATTGAATTAGTTTTGAAGCATTTGACACGTTCATTATTTTACAAAAGTTTTTTTCTATAAATTAATATTTGTTTAGAAGCGTTTAAAGTCATTTTCAGACGTATATAACCTATAATTCACAATGCTGTCTTGTTTACAGATTAATAGATTATATTGGCCTGGATTGGTGTAGCAGTTAGTATGTTTGCCTTTACATACAAGGGAAGTGGGTTCAAACACGGTCGAAGCGGTATATGTTTCAGCGGAGAAAAATTTGAAAACGTCTTCTTCTTAGATAAGGAAGTAAAATCGCAGGTCTTGTATCAATGTGATATTTGGCCTGTTAAAAATCCCTACTGGTAGTTCTTATCAAAGAGGGCCAAGGGAATTTCCGCATCCCGAAACCTTAGCCACAAAACAAGTTTTTTCATTCCGTCCTCGTAGAATGAAGCTGGGCGGGCATGTAACCAATTGGGCACGAATGTTTCCAATTCATTGTTTCACCTAAAATCACTCACGACCAAGCCCTTTTTTGAGGGGACCAAACATGT